>CAJVSB020000344.1:0-57898 GCA_911865555.2 Thlaspi arvense
AAAGGACCGCTATAGCGGGGACTTAGCTTACCTTTCTTTCCAAATCTAACCACACCTTTCATAGGTGAAACCTTTAAAAACACATGTCTCCAACAGCAAACTCTAATTCACAACGCCGATGATTCACATATGCTTTCTATCTACTCTAAGTAGCAAAAAGTCTGTCTTTGATCATTTTCGTACCTTATCCACCGCATCTTGTATTCAAATCTGGTCCCCTGAGCTTTGTCTTACATGCCTCAAAAACCAACCAATTGGAGAGTGCATCGTCTACCATACAGAGTCTCAAATGGAACCATCTGAATGCTAGACTGGTAGCTATTATTTTAGGAGAATTCGGCAAAACGGTAGGTGTTAACTCTAACTACCTCCAAAATCCAAAACACAAGCTTGCAACATATCTTCTATAATTTGTATAGTTCTCTCGACTGTTCATTGGTCTAAGGATGAAAAGCTGTATTCAAATTTAGTCGTGTCCCAAGGGCCTCTTAAGAAGCTCCCCAAAATCGAGATGTGAATTGGAATCCTCGATCTAGGATGACAAACAAAGGTATTTCATGTATTTCACAATCTTGTCCAAGTACAGCTGAGCATACTTAAGCACATATAACTTGTCTTTACAAGGAGAAAATGTGCAGCCTTAGTCAATCGATCTACAATAACCCAGATAAAATCATAGCCTCATGTAGTACGAGGTAGACTAGTCACAAATCCATAGCTATACCTTCCCATTTCCATTTTGGTATCTCAATTCGCTGATGTAATCCTACAGGTTTCTGGTGCTCGACCTTTCACCACTAACCGGTCAAACACCTAGATATGAACTTGGGCCACATCTTTTCATCATCCTTCCCACCAATACAGTTGCCTCAAATCTTGGTACATCTTGGTAGAACCATAGTGAATGGTGTACTTAGAATTTTGTGCTTTTGTCAATATCGTTTTCTTAAATCTTTAAAATTAGGCACACACAACTGGCCTCCACACCGTAGGATCCCCTCTGAATCAATCTGAAACTAGGCACCCTTGCCAGCCAAGACTTCTTCCTTAATCTTTGCAATTTGGTATCGTTCCCTTGGTCTTCCTTGATTATCTCTATCAACGAAGGCTAGATATGCAACTAAGCTAACAATCGACTAGTATTTTCAACTTTAAACTGCATGCCTTCTCCCTTCTAGACTATGTAAAGTTGCAATTAAAGGCCATCTTATAGAGAGCAATATGAGCCAAACTTCTCATAGACTTTCGGCTCAAAGCATCTGCGACCACATTAGCCTTTCGAGGATGATACAAGATAATACAATCATAATATTTAAGAAATTCTATCCACTTTTGTTGTCAAAGATTCAAATCCTTCTGATCGAAAATGTACTTTAAACTCTTATGGTCTGTATAAACTTCACAATGGTTCGCCATAAAAGATAATGCCTCCATATTTTCATGGCAAACACAATAGTCGCCAATTTAAATCGTGATAGGGTAATTTTGCTCATGTTTCTTAAGTTGCAAGATGCATTAAGACACAACCCTCTTCCTTGTCCATGATGCATTAAGACACAGCCCAAACCTACCCCAAAAAGCGTCACAAAAAACTAAGAATCCACCAGAGCTGGAAGGGAAAACTAATACTGGGACAAAAGTCAAACAATCCATGATTTTTGAAAACTTTTTTTCACAAAATTTAGACCACTAAAACTTAACATTTTTTTGAGTCAACTTAGTTTAGAGGTGCGCTGTCTAAGGAAAATCCTACACAAAACGACGATAGTAACCCAACATTCTAGAAAGTTTCGAATCTAAGTAATAGATAATGGTCTCAGCCACTGCTGAATGGCATCAATCTTAGAAGTTGACTCTAATCCTATCCTTAGACAATACATGTCCAAGGAAAGCTACACTATCACACCCAGAACTCGTACTTCGAGAACTTGACATATAATTGATGATCTCTTAGAGTTTGCAAAACTTTTCATAAGTGCAACTCATGTTCCATCTTACTTTTTGAATATACCAGAATATAATTGACGAATACTATAACAAAGTGGTCCAAAAAGGTCCTGAACACCTGATTCATTAAGTTTATAAAGGCAACAGGGCATTTATTAACCTAAAGGACATTACCAGGAACTCATAATGTCCCATACCGGGTTCTGAAAAGCTGTCTTAAGAATATCTTCTTATCTAATCTTTAGTTGGTGATAACCAAATCGAAGATCTATCTTTGAAAAGCAAGCGGCTCCATGTAATTGATTAAACAAATCATCAATTTTGGCAACGGATACTTATTACGGATTGTAACCTTGTTGAGGCTGTCGAGAATTGATGCAAAGTCTCATGGATCCATCCTTTTTTTTTTTTCGAGCAAAACTGGAGCACCCTATAGAGAGGTACTAGGTCTAATAAAACACTTGTCTAACAGATCTTGAAGTTGTTCTTTCAATTCCTTAAGTTCTGCCAATACCATGCAGTAGGGAAGAATCGAGATAGGGTCAGTACTAGGTAGCAAATCTATACAAAACTCAATCTCCCTATCGGGAGGAATGCATGGTAATTCTTTGGTGTATTTTTCAAGCATGGTTCCCCGATTCTCGTATCCTTGACCACTGCTAAGAATCCCTGGCACCCTTGACTAAATAGCCATTGGGCTTCTAGGAAGGAGATGATAGGAGTAGAAGTCATAGTATAGTCACCTTGATATACAAACAGTGCCTCCCTAGGCATTTCGAAACTCACTGTCTTAACATAACAGCTCAAATAACGCAACACGAGGCTAACCTATCTATTCTTAAAATCACATCAAACTCTAACATCAGCAAAAGGATTAGATTGGTCGTAAACTTCCTACCAACCACCTCCATTGGGCAAGACTTTATACACATGTGTCATCTAGACCGATTCCCTTACAAGGGTAGTCACAAAGAAGGGATGTGCTAACAGTTTTCGGTTGCTAATCAATTCAGCCAGAAAACCCTACAGATACATAGGAAAAAGTAGAAACTGGATCAAACAAAATATAAGCTTCAAGAGAGCATATAAAAATTGTACCTGTAACCATAACATTAGACGCCTCAACATCTTGTCGAGTAGAGCATAAACTCGTGCTTGCCCTCTTCCTTGTCCGCTGCCTCCTGTTCCATGGCAACAAAAACCAGAAGACTCTTTCCAGTTTTGTACACGAGTCTGCGATGTATGTGCTCTAGTCTGAACTTCCTCAACCGAAATCAGGCAGTCTCTCATTAAATGCCCTAGTTGTCTACACCAATAGCAAGTTGTTGGCACCTGAACAGTTTCTTGAGTGTTTCCAGATCCAATAGGCAATCTCGAATCATATGGCCCTACTGGCCACATCTGAAACAAGTTCCAGTCACGCGATAACATTGTCCAAAATGAGCCCTACCACAACTAGAGCAATTAGGTACTGACCAAGTGTGACCACCAGATATAGCTGTACTTGTCGATGCTTGTCTACTTGTGGAACCTTTATGAAATGAACGCTTCTTGCCACGGAATGAATAACCCTTATAAGAATTGACTTGGCCACTAAAAGTTCCTTCGGTCTTCACTTTCTTCCCTGAATCTCGATAAATGTGCTTAGGCATTTTTTAAGATTCTAGAGCCCGTGCTACCTCCACTGCCTAAGCATAGGTAAAGGTCCCTATATGAGGGCACAGAACATAATTCAGGAGCGTAACAACCCTCTCATGAACCTCGTAGCTTTTGTGATATCATTACTAACGAATTGAAGGGCATAGCAAGAAAGACGACATTGATCTTCATATTCTGATACTATCATGCCAGGTTTCTGTACCAACCTCTCAAACTCAGCTTCCAATTCTACTCGCTTATTGTTGGATAGAAACCGTGCTAGGAATGCTGTCTTGAAATCTTCCCAAGTCATAGGTCAACATCTGTTGATCTCAAAGTTAATATATTTTCATACCATGCTTGTGCCACTTTTCAGAGTCGAAAAGTAGCCAATTCCACTTTTTTGATGTCAGAGCACCTTAGAATCTGAAATATTGTCGCCAGGGTGTCCAGAAAGGCATATGGGTCATCATCTGCAATTAAACCCGAGAATGTAGCTGGTTCCCATCTTTAAGAAATCCCGGAAGTACCCATCAAATCCCGACTGATATTGTTCTGGTGCCATCACAGTTGAAACCATCACAAGGCTTGGCTAATTATTGACTGGAGTCTGTTGCTCGTTAGATGCCGCCACATTTCCCATGAACTCATTCATAACTTGACAAAGTACACCGATTAAGACACCTATCAAGTCATTCAGATTTATACAGCGGTTGTAATACCTTCGTCTATAGTTGGCCTTCTTACAGGCCTAGTCGTCCTCCTCTTCCCCTAAGGTGACATCTCTCTCTCGACTCAGGATGAACGGGAGATGCGGGCTCACCCATCGGACTCTCTGGCACCTTGGGGCTCACATTCTCCTAAGGGGAAGTATGAATCTCACGTGGGAAATCCATCTATTACATAAAATGTTAAAGATTAGAATAACATAGAAATGAATGGATACCTGAGAGGGCAGACACAAGACACAGACAACACCTTAATAGGTCTTTCACAGTCCTTTTATTATGAAAGTGGGGCCCTCACCGTCATAATAAAAATACTGCAGAAAAACCCCTGCTCCATTTATTCTCAAATTAAACCTTGTCACACCCAACTAGGCATGTGATTGGCACTGAAGTTGGCACTCCAACCCTAGTAAGCCTCTGATTTGGAATAGAATACAAACTTAAATAAATCAAATAACATAACATCTTTAATACATCACAACCTTGTCTGAGAAATAAACTGAAGCAACTCTAAATACAAGTACAAGAGCAAAAAGGAACGTCAAGCATACATCAACTTCGACTTGGCAAGAAACAGAACAACTGGTTAGAAAAGTGAACCTCACCACAATCTGAAAAATAGAAAAAGGTGAGTCGCGAAACTTAGTGAATGATAATACAAACTCTAGTCATGCTAGAACATGTATCATAAAGTGTGCCAGTACTATACGTATAAGTTTACAGAGAGTAAATTAGTCAAATTATTAGATAAGTCATAAAAATATGTCTCATGTTCTTAAAGCACAATTTACTAATTTAGTCATGTGGGAGTATCTTCTCATATCAGAAATCACATCTTACGACATAGCATATCATATCAGAGAAATCATATATCACATATCACATCAAAACTGGTACCAGAATTAGAATAATGTCTCACGATAGAGCATGTTATGTCAGAGGAATCACATATCCCATATCAGAACCAAAATCACTATCAGAATCAGAACTCAAAATTCAGAATAACTCCCGACATAAATTTTAGAAAAACAATTATAATAGAGGCATGAATTTCAATTAAAAATCTATTTTCAAATAACTCACTGTAATTTCAAAATAACGAATATGTGTCCCAAATTTTATCTTTTCCAAAATTAGAAATCATATTACTTTAATCATTTCATAATTAGAACAAAATAACATGCATAGAGTAAGTATTATCACTCACAGTCCAAACCAAAACTAAGAACCTGATGCACTGAACACAAGTTCACGAATTGAAGCATGTCTCCTCAGGAGTATCTACAATCACAACATCACAGAATCAAAATCGAAACTGAACTCTACCCATTTACAGGCTTAAATATCAAAATAGACCAAAACCCCATTTCGAGACCTTAGCACGCATCTCGACGTCCTTTACCTCACTCCCGAACTTGAGCTAAAGGGAACCTATAACCAATTCCTGTACAAAATCATCAACTTAGGTTGTATTGGCCTCGAATACCTTTGAACCAACCAAAATATCATTGAACTGTTCATGAACCGGCTCTTAAAACTTTAAACCAACCATGAACTGGCCTCAAACCATTAAACCATCTTAAACCATCCTTAAAACCATTGAATCGACTCAAAACCCAATGAACCAGACTCATTTCCCACTAAACTGGTGGGAAACAAGGTGAAACGACCATGAACCGGCCTTAAACACACTGAACCGGTCCAATATACCCTGAACTGAACCTAAATAGCTTTGAATTGGTTAGTACAATACTAATCTAGACCAAAACAGCACTAAACGAGCCTTATTAGCCTTGAACCAGGCTTAAATCAAGCTTTTGCACGCTGAACCGGCTTAAAAGCTATTGAACCATTTGGTTTTCTGATGAACCAACATTCTCAGAGGCAAGAACCGTTCAAACCTTCCCAAAGTCAGTCAAACCAGCCACTAAATTGGACAAAAAACTACTTGAACTAGTTGTAACAACATTGAACCGGCCATTAAACTACTAATTTCTTTATTTTATCAATTGAACTGGCCAGTTTTCCTAGAACCAGTCATGAACCAACTAGGTTACTTTATTACCTTTCTTACATTGCCTTGAATCGGCTGTGAACCGTCACTAACCCTTTGAACCAGTTGGTTTCCCATTTTTTGTGTGTTTTTTTTTTTTTGAAACCTCAATCTCGAATTCGGGTTCGGCTTGCCCGACCTTGCCCAGCCCCGCAATGACTCGTGGGCAGTAGGTCGCGACCAAGCACTAGGCCTGAAATGGCCTAGCCCGCTTGGACCAACCTAGCAAGCCCAGGCTGCTGGTGTGTAACTGGGTTTGGAGCAGACCCGATCTAGCCGAGTCTGATTTCCAAAACCAAAAAACTAGAACAGAAACTAGTTTTGAAAACTGACAAATTGAACACGTTTTACTTGGAATGTCTCCATGAAATTTGACAATGAAGCTCAGAAATTGTAGGTGAACAATATGAGCTCTTCAATTTGGCTTAAAAGCAGCTTAGTTTGAAGGAATTAAGCACAAAAGCTCAAAAATGGCAGACAAAAAAAAATGGACAAAAATTGGGAAATTGACACGGCTAACAAGCTGATTTTCTCAAATTAATCAAGGCTAATGCGTCATCTCTAACCGAAGGAGTTGATTATAAGCTCAATTAATCGAAAAAGTATAGAATGGGCATCCATTTCTTCGTCAAATTGGTTGGCCATCTGTCGGGGAAAAATCCAACTAATTTTTTTCAACTTTTTCTAATTAAGTCTTTGGACTTCTTGATTCTTTACGATCTAGTCCCAAAATTTTGTTCCAAAATCTAATCTAGTCCCTAGCATTTTCAATTCAACCCCCGAAAGTTTAAATTTCTCTAATCAAGTCCTTAATCTTCCAAAATTGACCCCAAACTTTTATTTTTCAATTAAGCCCTCGAGCTATAAAATTAACTTAAAATTTTAATAAAATTCTGGGATATTACATTTTTATGGCACCAAAATTTAATATTTAGTCATTTGTAAATTATGATGATTAAGTAGATAAATTAGTTTACATATGGTCGAACAAGAAGTAGCAACAAAAATTGAATTATGTTTAATTAAAAATATTTTTTTATTAACTACATTACAAATATTTAGAACTATACTCTTTTTCAAATATCTAAAGATGTAAAAAAAAAAAATGTAAGTACTTTATTTATCCACTATTTTAGGCCCAAGCTGAGCACCTTCATATAAAAGGAAAATATTAACTAATTAATTATCGTGATTAACTTGCCGAAAATAGAAAAAATAATAGAAAATTCATAACCAATTTTGCAGTCTTAAAAATGTTAGTGCGTAATATTTAGAGTATAAATATCCTATTAATAAATAAATAATAATAAATACATGATGGCAAGTTAAGTGTGCAGAATTTAATACTAAATAAATTAATTTTATTAAAAAGAATATTCTCACGTGTAATGGCATGTGACATTTTTTTTAAAAACAATTTTCTATAATATATAGTAGCACTAGTAAGAAAGAAAAGCTAGCTGTATTAGGCCTATTTTGATAATTTTATCCTTTTGTTTAGTGTTTCTGGGTAGTAATTCATTTTTGGAATGACATTTGAAACAAAATTTTTTTCTTGATTAATTGAAATTTTATAATTAGTTATCGAGGAAAGGAAAATTTGTTAAAATTTAAAATTTTAAAATGCAATTATTTAAATAGAAATTAAAAGAAATGTTCTTGTACACATCACGTAGAGACACTCGATAAAACAAATTTCTATGGGAGGACAAGAGTTTAAGGGAAATTATTCTATTCTCCCTTATTTCAGAAGCATGTGACCAAAATTATTTGAAGTGATTTAATTTATAATTATTAATTGAAGTGATTCATGAGTTTGGTCCTTTTTAATACCATTTTCAAACTTAAAAAAATAAGAGTATTAACTTATATTTCACCTAACATGCTATATAAAAAATACATGAAAAGGATAATAAATTGGTAAAATTTTTAATGACACATAGCAAATTTTCTTTTGAAAGGGTTTGTTTACCCAAGTCCCAATGGCTCCGGAGGGAAAGTTTTTTAGCAAAACCTACCACCTTTTAGGATTTTGTTTTATCATTAAATTTAAATTTCTTAAGGGGCATTTTATCCTTTTTTCTTGGGATGGGTCCCTAATGCGTTAGTTTGCATTTATAAATAAGTCCATTTCAGAGGGCCAAGAGTGCCTCAGCTTTCACTATAAATCACTATTTTATAAAAAATATAGATAGATTTGTGGGAGGTGAAAGAAGACAGAAATGTTTTCATTTTGTCCATTACTTTGCTCTTTTCTTTTTATTATTGTCTGTAACTATTATTTCTCTCTCTCGATTCATTTCATATTATTTTCAAAAATAGTATTTTCTTCTTTCATACTTAAATGTGATTTATACATGTACATTGGATGTGTGAAACTTACATCATCATGAGAGAGGAGTGAATTAGTCTTAAAAATAGTATCAAATAAATTATTACTGTATTTCACGCATATACATACTAATCTAATATATAATTACAAGCTTGATGACTTTGTTTCCTAAAATTTCAATATGAAAATCAATTTGAATTTGTTGAATTCCATTCATTTAAACTTATTTGATTTTAAATTTTTCAAAATAAAAATATATGCGTATCTTTATTAATCCAATTTCAATACCTTTAATTAATAAAAAGTTAATTTTTTTATGGTATGATCCACTATATTATGTAAATTTAAAAATTATAGTTGGCCAGTCACTACAAGAAAAATGCGAATTACCAACGTAAAAAATGCGTCAGTAAGATAGAAATTTGCGTTGGAAATAGTGTTTCCGACGCAAAAACCGACGCAAAAGCTTCCGTTGGAAATATGGCCGTCGGAAAAAATTTACCAACGCAAAAAATTTTGCATTGGAAATTTCCAACAAAAATTGGGCCGTAAATTGTGTCGGAATTTACCGAAGAAAGGAAGTGTCGGAAATTTTCGACGCATTTTTTTGCGTCGGAAACAAATTTATTATTTTTTTAATTATTAAATATTAAATTGGTTTATTATTAAAATTATTAAATATTATTAGTATTATTAATTATTTAATTCTTTTTTAGTATCAATTAACAAATTATTATTATTTAATTTTTAATATTAATTTTAAATTTTTTTAATATATATTTTATGATAATTTATTTAAGACATTTACATAAAACTGAAATAACATGTGTATAAATAATATTAAAAATATCTTATTACAAATATAAAATAGAGTGTCACTAAACATATACATGAAACGAAATCTCAAAAAAAGAAAAATCACTCCCGACAGCCTCCATCGCCCGACTGAGATGCAGAGGAGTCAGAATCGTGAGTGAGTGCCAGAGGGCATGGCTGATCAGGTGGTGTGCTTCTCATCCCTTCAACCACCTGAATCAGGTGATGAAGGGTAAGCTCCATGCTCCCCACCTTCTCCCGTAACTCTTGATTTTCTTGACGGAGAGTCTGCACCTTCGATCTCACCGATTGATCCGCACTGTTGAATGAAGGATAGTGGACTGACTGAGAAGAACTCTACCATCCAAGACCGTATACACGGCCGAAGGCTCTCCCCCCAGCGCACTTCTCCCACAGCTGAGTGTCTACTATCCGCTGAGACTCTAGAGTAGACATCTCCTCGGGTGTCGATTAGGAGGATCGGGCAGCCTGAAAGTCAGCCTACATACACAAAGTATATCATAAAATAAGTTTAATAATTAAAAATGTTAATTCTAAAAAAGTTAATAAATAATATAAGTTTGCTTACATAAAATTTAATAAAGATATTAAATAAAATTTAATTACATAAAGTCTTCTCTGATCGCTAGTCCACCCACACCTCCTCACCATCTTTCTTCTTAACATGTGTATGCTTAAAGACCTCAAAAAAATGGGTAGTCCTCTTGGTCTCTTTTTCCTGCAATAATACATAATAAAAATTTTGTGATTATTTATAACTATGAGATAATAATAAAACTTATGTACAAGACTTACCATCCTCATAGCATGCTCGTGGGGTGGAATAGAGCCTTCTGTGTGGAGAGAACCGCCTTTTTCTGAATGGCAGTTCCCCTTATTTTGGGAGCTTACCCTCGTAAACCTCTCTCCTCTCCAATAAGCCTGAAGCTCCTCTCACACAGAAGGTGAGATCCAGTCTGGTCTGCCTCTAATCCGGGCATCTCTAAGCAAATTAGAAAACTTATGAGATCCACGAGTATTAAATATCCATCTAATGACTGGCTCGTCTCGTGGATCCCATGTACAATATTTCTGCATGAAGACAGAAATAAACTGTTAATAAAATATCAATTAATAATACATATAAAAAAATATTTAACCATGACTACATTGAAATACGAACCTAAAACTCATCAAACCACAAATCACGAGGAACTGTCCTCCATGTGGGATAACACGACGTGAACTTCGCCTGAATGATCACTATGATGGCATGAGCAACAGCCGTCGAAGGATGAAATCTACAACAGCAAAAAATTATAAAATTAATACTGATATTTGATGCATTAAGAAATATTTATTAAAAGTTTTTGAATAATACTTACCCAACGTCATCAACAGGCCTGATCAGCGTCTTCCCAGAAGTGCTACAACATGTGCCAGATGATCCGACTCAAGCAGGGTCGGACGGAGAAGAATCTGGTATGGGAACCGAAGGAGCGGCACTATCAGTAAAGGCAGCCGCACTACAAGCAGACGCTGGTGAAGCAGGGCCTCCAGCAGTCGATGGAATCGGCACGTATCTGGGAGTAGGCATGAACTGAGAAGGCTGTGACACGTACTAAGAATGTGGAGCCCTATAATCATAATAGGCACGGGTAGGATCGTGGGGCTCCCTGATAATAACTGACGGCAAGGGGCCTGATGGGTCATGTACAGAATGATCGCGCCACTTCTTCGAGCGGCCAATATCTATCTCCTTACCCTTATCGGGTCTACGCTCGGAATCCTTCTACATTGATAAATATATATATATATATATATATTTTTTGTCTTAAAATTACATAAGATAGAATGAAGTATTACTTAACTTATTTTAAATTATTATATAATTTTTTAATTTGTTTTTTAATAACCTCTATAGTTCCAAAATTAAGAAAAGAAACAAATTATTATACAATGAAAAAAAACATATTAATAACTCAAAAATATAGTAGAAAATACATTGTCGGAAAACATACAAAACAATAAATACAACAATTCAATCTGAACAACTTTGATCATCCTCATTCGCCACCTCTTCATCCTTCTCCTCTTCTTCCTCATAATTTCCCAATGGTTTAGTGTCGTCATCATATTCAATAAATTCTTCCTCTTCAACTTCATTTTCGTGTTGATCATCTTCTGTCAGTCGTTCTTGATCCAATTGTCCTGGATCAATCTTGTCGTATAATCCTGCTTCATGACACAATCCATCTAATGGATCGACATCAATTATAGGCATTACATGAGACATAGACCCTTCTTGATAAACTTCTTCAGCACTTATATTCTTAATTTCTATTCACCCGGTTGGTTTTGTTTTTATAACCACCCACCAATGGGCCTTGTCCCTTCGAATGGCTGGATAAGGAATATAATAAATTTGTCTATCATTTTGAGCAATGATGAATGAATCATATTGATTATATTCCCTACTGCAATTAACCTCAGCAACGTTATAAAGGAGATGAACTCTTGTACTACGAGGTCTTCTTGGATCAAACCATTTACAAAAAACAAAACAACTCTTTTTATAGGTTCGCGTGGATATTCCAATTCTATAACTTCCCGAAGGACACTATAATATTCAATTTTTCCCACACTGTTAACACCTTTTACACATACACCACTATTAACAGTTTTTCTTCCTCGGGAGTATTAATCTGTGTGAAACTTATAACCATTCACAAAATACTTGTGGTACGATCTCACACTTAAATTTGGCCCCAATGCTAAATCACGTAAGTGCGGATTTGTAATACCATTGGTAGGATCGTGTACCTATTTATAATATATTGAGAAAGTTAACTACATAAAATAATAATATCATAACTTCACGTGTAAATGATATACTTATGTAAGCCTTAAACTAGGTGAAAAATTCATTTTGAATCCATGACCCAGCATCTTTTTGACTTACACCATTCAAATGTAAAAAAAACTACAAATAAAAAATAAACAACACTACATTATTTATCAACCTATAAATGTTGCAGAATTAACTCGAATAATATTGAAGTAAAACTTACTCAATGAATGGTTGTACTTCATTGCAATTTAGAAGAACATGCAAAGTTGCAGAATACATCTCTTGTTCTGACAGATATCTATTTGCACAAGCTCCAGAACTACGACCAGATTGATTAAAAATTGAGAGCATTGGGAGACCACTGCGCACACCACCATCATCATTTTGAGGCAATCTTGTTCTAGATGACAACACGCCGGCCTCAAAATAGTATGAAGTAAAATGCGAAATTTCATGAGCCAAGTATTGCGCACATATAGAACCCTCAACTCGTGCTTTATTCTTTACAGATCTTTTGAACTCTCCCATGCACCTTAAAATATATAAACCAAAACATTAAATGGTATTATTTTTTACAATTATGTCACGAATATATCAAAAAAAAATTTGGACCAAGACCATTACCTTTTAAATGGATACATTCATCTGTGTTGAATAGGTCCTCCGACTCTGGCCTCATATGGAAGGTGTACAATTAGATGCTCCATTGAATCAAATAATGCTGGTGGAAAAATTCTTTCAAGTTTACACAATATTACTGGAATATTTTGCTCTAGTTGCAATAAATCCTCCTCTCTAAGTGTAGTAGAGAATAAATCCTTAAAAAACTGACTTAATTCGGTAAGAGGTTTCCACACAGTATCAGGTAAAAATTCAAAAGTAATCGGAATTAGACACTCCATAAATATATGACAATCATAACTTTTCATTCCATGTACATTGCTTGTTTGTGGATCAAAACACCTTGCCAAATTAGAAGCAAATCCATCTGACATTTTCAATTCTCTAACCCAATTGCACACAGCTCTTCTTTCATCAACAGTTAGACTATACTTTGCTTTCGGTTTCACAATTTTCACATTAGGCAACGTGACAAGTTCCATATCCCGCCGCCTACAAATCTCTTCCAAGTCAATCCTTACTTTGATATTATCTTTTGTTTTCAATTTGAAATCCATTAAAGTATAAAAGATATTATCAAAAACATTTTTTTCAACATACATCATATCAAGATTATGCCTAATCAAAAGCATTTTCCAATACGAAAGCTCCCAAAATATACTCTGTTTAGACCAATTATGGCATACCCCGTATCCCGGTAATCTAGATTGACCATGCTCAGCCACTTTGGGAAGAAAGCAAACTCTATCCCACAATTGTTCACCAGATAGTCTAGGTTGCGGCTCAGCAGTTTCAACCCTATTCTTTATAAAATCTCTTTTATCCCTCTTAAATACATGATCACACGGCAAAAATTGATGATGACAGTCAAACCATAAATTCTTACCACCATACTTTAGAGTAAAAGCCTTTGTTTTTTCCATACAATAAGGGCAAGCCAATTTACCAACAGTCATCTACCTAGACAACGTTCCATATGCAGGAAAGTTATTGATTGTCCAAATTATAGCTGCACACAACATAAAATTTTGTTTTATACAAACATCATATGTCAAAACACCTACGTGCCGCAACAATTTCAATTCATCAACCAAAGGTTGCAAATAAACATCAATTAAGCTCTTGGGATTTTTCGGTCCAGGTATAATACATGTCAAAAACATGTAAGGTTTTGTCATACACATTTCTGGTGGAAGATTATAAGGAGTAACAATTACAGGCTAATAAGAATATGACTTGGACGACTGACTAAATGGAGTAAAACCATCAGAACATAATCCAAGCCTTATATTCCGAGGCTCAATTGCAAAGTTAGGATATACTCTATCAAAGTGCTTCCATGCTTCCCCATTTGATGGATGACTTAAAACACCTCGAGGTCGCCTATTTTCATAGTGCCATCTCATATGAGGTGAAGAACTCATTGATGCATACGACCTTTACAATCTTGGAATAAGTGGCAAATAATGCATCGACTTTACTGCCACATTTTTGAAATTTTCTTTTCCTACTCTACGTGGTCGATATCTTGGTTTTTGACAAAATTTACATGAAAGTTCATCAATGTCAACTTTGTAATACAACATACAACCATTCTCACAACAATCAATTTTTATAGCTTGCAACTCTAACTTTGACACCAATTTTTTAGCCTCGTAATAAGATCCCGGTATGCGAATATCCTCATAAGGATTCGTTTCACACATAAGCTCAACCATCGAATCAACATACTGCTGTACAACATTCCAATCAGACTTGATACTCATTATTCTAGTTGCAACAGACAATTCAGAATGACGAGACCCCTGCCATAATGGTCTATTTGCTGCATTTAGTAAGTCAAAAAAATTTTGAGAATCAGCATTAGGAGCATTCTCAATTCTCTACTCAAAATGAGCATAATACTCAGGCCTGCTAGAATCATGTATCATCTCTAGTATCTATTTAAATTGTCAGGTTGATTATTCAGAGAATCATTAACATCATAAGCCCTACTTATTTCAACATTGGGCTCCTCTCCATGATAAGTCCAATACCAATACCCTTCCATAAACCCCTTTTGACAAAGATGAATAGTAACTGTATTAGGTTTAAATACTTCAAACATTACATACATTTACAACAAGGACACCGAAGTATCCTCTTTCTTATGAATTCTAGTTGTTGGCAAACATACGAGAGGAACTCATCAACACCATTCACAAATTCTGGTTTCAATCATCTTTTACCCGCATGAAGCTTACTATACATCCACCGACGATGTTCTGAAATTTTCATATCTATGAATAAACAACAAAAATATGTTCTATTTGTTATGACGTTCAAAATTTTATTTTAATCAAATTAAATATATAACTACTTAAATATAACACATTTCCAAAAATTTATGATTAATCTGAGTTTATGTCATTTATTTTGATTTACGATAGTTATAAGGCTTATTAAATATTACTTTCAAAATATCTCTTTAATGATTAAATAATATTTTTAATTTTAACTTTTAATTCATTAAATTTGTAGTTATAATATTTATTAATGCGTATGCTTAAAATATATTTCAAGTGTCATTAAATAAATAATTAAAATATTACTTCAATTCTTTATACAATTTTAATGTGTTAAACTAGCATAATTTTTTAAAATATTTTATGAAACAATATTCTAATAAAATTTTATTTCATTAGTTTATTTTCTTTGTTTAAAAAATATGTTAATAATATTTTAAATTAATACTATTATTGGGCCTTTGTTAATAATATTTTAAATAAATATTTTATTTTTTAACATAATAGTTTAAATTCATACTATTATATTGGATTTGTTAATAATATTTTAAATTCATATATTATTTTTATAAATAATAGTTTAAATTAATACTCTCTAGTGGACTTTGTTTAATTTTATTTTATTAGGCCTTGTTAACAATATTTTAAATTAATCTTTTATTTTATTAAAAATAGTTTAAATTGATTCTATTTATTAGGTTTTTGTTAATAACATTTTACATTAATATTTTATTTTTTAAAATAATAGTTTAAATTAATACTCTCTAGTGCAATTTGTTAAATTTTATTTTATTAATAAAGTTTATTGGGCTTTGTTAACAATATTATAAATTAATCTTTTATTTTATTAAAAAATAGTTTAAATTAATACTATTTATTAGATTTTGATAATATATTTTACATTAATATTTTATTTTTTTATATAATAGTTTAAATTAATACAATTATATTGGATTTTGTTAAATTTTATTTTATTAATAATAGTTTATTGGGCTTTGTTAACAATATTTTAAAATTATATTATTTATTGGATTTTATTAATAATATTTTACATTAATATTTTATTGTTTCTTATAATATTTTAAATTAATACTATTTATTGAATAATTTAAATAATATTTTAAATATTTAAATTTTCAATATTTTAAAAAATTAATGGGCTAGGCTGGCCCAGTAGCCCAGTAGACTGGGCCAGCCTAAGCAGCCCAGTCTGCTGGGCGAGAAGCCCAGCCTGGCCGGCCCAGCGGCCTAGTTGGGCTGCAAGGCCGGGCCAGCCCAGTGCCTTGCTAGGCTGCAAGGCATGGCCGCCCGCCGCCCTGCTGGGTTGCCAGGCCGAGCAGGGCCGGCCTGGCCCGTTCAATAAACAAAAAAAAAACATAATAAAATGTTAAAAAAAAAAACTAAATCAACTACGCAACATCTACGCAATCACGCATGTATATATAAACATGTACACAACTATTGCATGCAGTATGTAAAATTAAACAAATGGGGCAGATTGATCGTACTAGTGCTGTGCGTGGGGTGGTGGCGTGCAGCGGAGCAAAACACAGAGAGAAAACAGAGAGAAAAGGGTAAGAGAACAGAAGATGGAGATAGTGGTCGGGGGGTTCGGGGCCGAGGGGTATTTTATACGGAGAATTACCGACGCACTACGTCGGTAATTCCTCGAACACTGTGCCTCAGAATTTGTGTTGTCGCCCATTACCGATGAAAATTTTCAAATTACTGACGCAATTTTGCGTCGATAATGTTTTTTGTTTTTTTTTATTTATTACTGACGCAAGATATGCGTCGGTAATATTTTTTTTTTTATTTATTACCAACGCATCACTTTGTGTCAGTAATATTTTTTTCTTTTTTTATTTATTATCAACGCATGGCTTTGCGTCGGTAATTTTTTTTTTGTTTTGTTTATTTATTACCGACGCACGGTTTGCATCGGTAATATTTTTTCCTTTTTTGAATTTATTACTGACGCATCATTTTGCGTCGGTAATATTTTTTTCTTTTTTTTATTCCTTACTGATGCATGACTTTGCGTCGCTAATTTTTTTCTTCTTTTTTTTATTTATTACCGATGCATGACTTTGCGTAGGTAATTTTTTTCTTCTTTTTTTTATTGATTACCAATGCATTTTTTGCGTCAGTAATATATGATTAATTTTTTCTGATGAATTTTTTTCATCGGTAATATTTTCGATGAACTTTTGCATCGATTTTGTATCGGTAATGTACCGACGCAGTATATGCGTTAGAAATATTGCCTGTATTTCGACGAAAATTTCTTGCGTCAGTAAATTGCATCGCTAATACACCATTTTTATTGTAGTGAGTATTGTTGCTTGTGGTGGTGACAGGGCTCAACAATTTTTCCCAATGAACGGGACACTTCCGGGCCCTTGTGAGTTTATTGCAAACTTCGAGTGCTTCAACTATTGGAACTCCAAGTTTTCATGCCTTGTCCTCTCTTTCCCCTTATTTCTATATCCTCTTCTTTCTTCTTTTGTCTCAAATTTTATCTATACAATCTATCATGGGCTCAAGCCTGAATTAACAGCTCACAAAACTACCGGAATTAACAGGTCCATTTCAGTTATTGGGCATGAACCTTGGATTGCACAATCCAGCTACAATGTGTGGTCCCTAATTTCTTTTTTTTTTTTAATGAAAGTCATTAATTGAGACGTTTTATTGCTTAATTCTTACTCATATTATTGATTCATTAATTATAGATTAAGGTTAAATTTATTATTGATTAATAAATTGATTTAAATTAGATATTGATTGGATTGATTGTTCCTGATTGGTCAAATTTCAAATTTTAAAATTTGAATTTTGATTAAAAATATAATTATTTGAAAAATAAAAAGAGTACTAAATAGGGACCCAACAACTCTCTCTCTTTCTCACACACGCACGCGCATATTATTTTGGACAACATGCATGGATGTACCAATAACAAATGTGCGAAGCCAAGCTTTGCTTCATGCATTTATATTGCAATATATTATTTGATTTAAATTGGTTTCATGTTCATATTGATTAAAATACCCTTGGTAAATTTAAGAGAAGCATCATTGGAAGTCACAAAAGTCCAACAATCCTATTTAAAAGTAGCAACCGTTCTTTATGTCCGAGTTTCCTATATTAGGTTCGAGTTGTGAAGACGGCTAAGCTTACCGAAATTTAGTCAATTACTCTTGTGAAGACGACTAGTGAGTTGACCGACTCAAAAATGTGGGACATGATTTCGGAATCTTTGTGTTTTTTAACATGAGTAAGGTGTTTAGAATTATTTTGTAAAATCCTATCAGGTTTGTAAATATAAAATTATGTTATGTATAAAATTTGGGAAATTATTATTGAATGGATGGAATTTAAACATAATATAGTCTTATATTTAACAAGTTGCCAGCATTAGTAATTCCTGTATTCTTACAAATGGTAACAAAGACTTTTGAGGATCTATTTTGTTTCTAATCTATTTAGATATTAATACAGCTTTATACCTTAATGAGAAAATCAAGTATTTGAGTGAGGATATTGGAATATCTCGTTTCACATCGTTTGTGAATATGAAATAAAAATTACTACTAAATAATTTAGGTTTAAATACTTTATATTAATAATTCAAACTTAACAAGTTCTTAGAGTTAGTGACTCTCACTAGTTACATATTTAAAATTTGTTTATTTATTTTAAGGTGTTTATATTCTACTTATATAACGAAAGCATCAACTATTCGAGTGGAGATAATGTAATATTACATTCCACATCAGTTTATGAATATGAAATAAAAACTACTACTAAATAATTTAAGTTTAAATATTTTAGATTGATAATTCTGACTCAATAAGTTGTTAGAGTCAAGGACTTTCAGTAGTTACATATTTAAAATTTGTTTGTTTATTTTGAGGTGTTTATATTCTATTTATGTAAGCGTTATTGACCTTAGTAATTTATTGAATATAGACCATTGACTTAAAATGTTTAAATTCAAGTTATGCAATAATAGTCTCTAGTCTTGTATATACTATATGTGATACAAGGTATTACAATCTTTCTCACTTTAACACTTGATGTACTTATTAAGTCACAAATTTACATTTATTTCCAAACAAAATAGATTTAAAAATTGTTTTTTCTTTAATACTAATTGTAACGAGGTGAGAGATATTAGTTCTAATAACTTGTTGACCCAAGATCACTGACTCAAAATATATAAACCCAGATTATTCAATAGCTTTTACTTGTCTCTTATATACTATATTCTATCATTCTTAAAAATTAATGTAGAATGGCATATCATATTATGCATTTAATAGATATTAATAAAAAAATAAGTAAAAATAAATTAATTTGTTATATCTTAAATTTTTTTAGACTATGAGAACTTTGGTTTATTATTTTATAATAAATACTCTATATAAATATGTAATTAATTATTTATGGACCAATAATTTATACTCACTGTAATTTTAATTAGTTTTGGGTAAATTCAAATCTCCAAAGTTTTATATTGCATGTTATCCTTACCATGTAGCAACAGGTTAGGTAAATATATTCCAAATGTTCAATTAAATTAATTGAAGAGCCCTTTAAATTAAATGATAAAGATGAATTTGATTTATCCCTTTTAAATTCACACTCTTAGTCATTAATTTAGCCAATTGTCACCAATGGGAAATCGACAATGACTCCTGCTTTTCAAAAAAGAAAAAAAAAAAGAAAAACCATTCTTTGTCAATTTGGGGCACAAAGCAAGTTGGTAGAAATATATGCTTGATATAATCACGCGTCATTGGATTATAAGTAAAACGAACATTTGAATTGCAGAGTGAAATTTATCAATGTATTGCTCTACAATCACCACCGCCAATTTGGATTTAGTGTAACGAAAATGAAAGATGGAGCAAGAGGTTGTCACCTTTTTAATTTCCAAATTGTAAATGTTTATTCAATTTAATCCAAATCTGTCAACATCTTAGCAACGTTGATCAAATACATTAAAAATACACCAAACAGAAGCATCCAAAGCATAAATGACTTTATTGTCCATTTAACTAGCAATACTCTTGGAGTCAAACCATCTTCTTGACAATGCATGAGAAAAACATCTGGTAGTTCTTTATTTGCATAACAATTGCTTCTACTCACATGACTTAAGGAATTTGACCAATGTCTTTAGTAAACAACTGGAGGTGAGGGAGATTTATAGTAGTAGGGTGAGGTAGGTGAGGGTGACGATAGGGGAGGAGACATAAAGTGGTAAGGAGGAGGAGGAGAGGGAGATGGTGGGGAGGAGACTTGTAGTGGTAAGAGGTGGAGGAGATGCTGAAGGTGGTGGAGGTGATGGAGAAGGTGGAGTTGATTATTTATAATAGTAAGGAGGAGGAGGTGAGGGGGGTGGAGGTGGTGGTGAGTTGTATACATATGGGGTGGTGGTGACGGTGATGGTGGTGGAGGTGATTTGTACACATATGGAGGTGGTGGCGAAGGAGATGGTGGAGGTGGAGATTTGTAGACATATGGTGGAGGTGGTGAATTAGAATAGTATGGAGGAGGAGGTGAGGGGATGGAAGGGGTGGTGAGTTGTATACGTACGGGGGTGGTGGTGACAGTGATGATGGTGGAGGTGATTTGTACACATATGGAGGTGGTGGAGAAGAAGATGGTGGAGGTGGAGATTTGTATACATATGGTGGAGGTGGTGAATTATAATAGTACGGAGGAGGAGGTGAGGGAGATGGAGGGGGTGGTGAGTTGTATACATACGGGGGTGGTGGTGATGGTGATGGTGGTGGAGGTGATTTGTACACATATGGAGGTGGGGGTGAAGGAGATGGTGGAGGTGGTGATGGAGAAAGTGGAGGTGGTGATTTATAATAGTAAGGAGGAGGAGGTGAGGGGGATGGAGGTGGTGGTGAGTTGTATACGTACGGGGGTGGTGGTGACGGTGATGGTGGTGGAGGTGATTTGTAGACATATGGAGGTGGTGGAGAAGGAGATGGTGGAGGTGGAGATTTGTATACATATGGTGGAGGCGGTGATGGAGAAGGTGGAGGTGGTGAATTATAATAGTACAGAGGAGGTGAGGGGGATGGAGGGGGTGGTGAGTTGTATACGTACGGGGGTGGTGGTGACGGTGATGGTGGTGGAGGTGATTTGTACACATATGGAGGTGGTGGTGAAGGAGATGGTGGAGGTGGAGATTTGTATACGTATGGTGGAGGCGGTGATGGAGAAGGTAGAGGTGGCGAATTATAATAGTAAGGAGGAGGAGGTGAGGGGGATGGAGGGGGTGGTGACATGTATACATGCGGAGGTGGTGGAGGTGATGTATACACGTAAGGAGGTGGTGGTGAGTTGTATACGTAGGGGGGTGGTGGTGACGGTGATGGTGGTGGAGGTGATTTGTACACATATGGAGGTGGTGGAGAAAGAGACGGTGGAGGTGGAGATCTGTATACATATGGTGGAGGCGTTGATGGAGAAGGTGGAGGTGGTGAATTATAATAGTACGGAGGAGGAGGTGAGGGGATGGAGGGGGTGGTGAGTTGTATACATACGGGGGTGGTGGTGACGATGATGGTGGTGGAGGTGATTTGTACACATATGGAGGTGGTGGTGAAGGAGATGGTGGAGGTGGAGATTTGTATACGTATGGTGGAGGTGGTGAATTATAATAGTAAGGAGGAGGAGGTGAGGGGGATGGAGGGGGTGGTGACATGTATACATATGGAGGTGGTGGAGGTGATGTATACACGTAAGGAGGTAAGTTTGATGGGGAAGGCGTGGGTGATGATCCATTGTCACCACCAGAAGGTTCCGGTGACGGGGGAGACTTGTAGGGAGGCCATGGCGTGTTTCTTTGGTGCCCTCCCTGTGATGGATATGGTTCAGGCTCATAATCACCTATTACTTGTGTAACAAGCAAACAAATGGCCAAGGCACATAGTGCCTTCGGCCAAAGGGAGGCCATTCTCTAATTACTTCGAGTTAGCAACCAGAAGGCCTAACAACATATGAAGACTCAACTGTGTGGCTTTACAAACCCAATTGTTGATGACTCTCCTAAGGGTACGCCTGGCTTTATATAGTGATCCCTTAGATGACTAGGAATTTGTTTATTAGTAGTAAGATTCCTCTCCCTAAGCACTCTCCTAATTCATTAAAGACATGGTTAGTGAGTTCCCACATTTGCCCATAACCCCCCAAAAACAAAAATAAATGATAGAAATTTGTGGAATAATATTTTTGGAAGCCACGATCTGGGGCAAAATTAATCCAGGGAAGAAGAGGCGTGGAAGTCCTATACCCTACTCACGTGAAGTGCCAAAATGTTAGGGTTGACATTCCTTCATAGAGAAAGCAGAGCATGGATTATATTTCTTTCTAAAATTTTAAATTATGGAAGTCTATTATAAAAAAATTGGGGTGAGAGTAATGTTCATTTATGGGCTTTCTCGTTCAAAAATTAATTTCCAAGGTATTATTATTTTAAAAAGTAAACAGAATATGGTAAAATAATTAAAATTTGTGTTGGGAGGGATGATCATTTTGTGTCCTGTCGCTGACTAAATAGAAATGGAACAAATTCAATAATTGTATAACCGCTTATTCCGTTATATAATTTCAATGGGAAGCTAGAGAAATGTCAAACTAGAGAGAAAGTGAGTGGGGAGAAACGTTGCAAAATTCAATTCACCCAAAAGTACGCATCTTTAAATTTTTTATTAGAAAAACTTCTAAAATATTTTAAAATATTTGAGAAATAAATATTTCCGAATACTAAACCTTAATTAAGATATTAATTAATAGATATTAATTAATTAATGAAAAGACTGCAATTGTATGAAATACGTAAAATCTGCTAATATTACTTTCACATTGTTCAAGGTATCCATAATGGACTTACTTGAGATAGATCATAAATTGTAAATGTAAGCACTCTTAAATTAATGTAAATCAATATAATAGTAGTTAATTAATGTTAACTAAAATAATTATTTCTTCATAAATTAAATTATAAGTTGCTGTGGATCCATTACTAATTAGTCAGTGAATATAAAAGTTCATGCATAAAGTCAAATAAGCGTGTATTAGTGTATAAAAATTTATTCAATTGTTGGATGAGTAAATTAATTAATTAGATTAATTAATCAGGGCATAATTAATTTAAATAGCTAAATTGATTAATTAAATAAATAGTTATTTAATCAAAGTCCTATTTGATAAGGCTAGCTTAACTTAGAGAAATATTTAATTAATTGGACTAATTCAGCTAATTGAAAGGATTTTAATTAATCAAAGCAAAATGTGGAGAAATAATTAAATAGTTTGGACTAATTAATTTGGGTTTACCAGATTAATTAATTAAATAAGAAATTAATTAATTAGTGAATTTATTCAAGTCTAATTTGAGTTAAAGTCTAAACCTATATGATTAGATTGATAATCTAAGCTCCACGGGAGATTAAGAGCAAAGAATATGGGTTTAAACAAGCTCACAAAGGGTTGGCCTACCTAGAGTTACAGAAATCTCTTCATGTTGGCAAATTTTGTTGGTTGGTCACTTAAGTGAAGCCTAGCCATCCTCCCTCCCTCCCTCCCTCCCTCCCTCCCTCCTCCTCGTCGTTCTCCCCCTTACTCTCTCTCCTTTTGAAGAAGGAAAAATTCTCTATACACACATAAATCGAGAGATTAATTAATAGTAATTAATAAATTAATCTACACTTCAAGAAAACAAGACTTTAGCAACATAATAACATGTCGCTAATTAGCGATAGATTTACTGACATATTATCGTTCAATCGGTACTCTGTTGCTAATTCTGCGACTAAACTTTATCTGTCAGTAAGTCATCACTGTTTTAGTGATGGACTACCAATCCATTGGAAATCCATTGCTAAATTAGTGACGGACTACTAATCCATTGGTAATCCATCACGACTCAACGACAAACACCTAGTCTGTTAGTAATTCAACAGTGATTTAGTGACAGACTCCTATTCCATTGGTAATCTGTTGCTGATTTAGCAACGGATTACCAATCTGTTAGTAATTTGTTGCTAATTTGGCGATATATGACATTTCAATCGCTAATTTTGCAACAAACTAACTTTTTTCCATTGATAATTGACCACTAACTTTGTGATAAAAATAAGTTCCATTAGTAATTTGTTGCTGATTTAGCGATAAAACTGTGTTTCATTAGTAATCAATTGCTGATATAGTGTTAGAACTGTGTTTCATTAGTAATCAGTCACTTAGTAATTTAGTAATATAATAGGCTCAAGAAATCGAATTTCAAATTTACCCACAATGAATATTGATTAAATATTTAAATACATGCAAAATACTTTCATCCTTAAAGATGTAATTTTACCAAATGTGTTAATTATATCTTAGGAATCCAATATCTTGATAAGTAAGATTAAAAAGAGGATCAAAGTGCAATTAAGTGTTTCCTTCTGTTTTGCAAGGTGTTCAAATTGATTTAAATTGATAGCACTAACTTGAACCATAAAATAAAAAAATATTAGTTTAATTTAGTACAAATAGTATGCAAATTGAGAGACTCAATTTTTGTTTTAGAGATCAAAACCCATTGGCTTGACACTTGAAAAGGAAATTTTTTTTTGTATTTGTGACAAAACAAAGTGCTATTTTTGTCTTTACTTCTTTTGGAATAAAATAAAAACTACAGTCCTATTTAACTTATAAATAATTTATCATGGACGGATGAGGTAAATGTAATAATTTATGTTGAATGAAAAAAATTGAATTTCACATATTTTCAATTAGATTGTATGGTGGGTTTTAATGTAAAGCAAGTAAAATCCTTGCTTGAGTTCCACTTGTTTTTTTGTTGAGTTTTGATTTTTTCTTTGATTTTTAAATTGCTATCATTAAAATTATTTTTATATTCTTTGTGAGAAAAAATTAAAATAATTAAATTAATAATAGTTAATATATATTTTAATATATCCTTGTGTAAAATATGATTAAATATATTTCTAAATTATAAATACATTCTCGTTATATTAATAGAAATTAATAAATAAACTTATATTGGATATTGTATGAATGTAGTTAATTTTAAAACTCTAATAACATATATTAAAGATATTAAATTCATATGATACAAATGAATAGTGAAAATAAAATAAATTTTATTCATTCATGCTTTGTTAAGATAGGGCCTTTGGTATACAAGTCTAGGCGGTCTAAATTAATTTAATAATATTAAATATATATTTATCATGTGCAGCCTAAAAAAAATATCTAAGTCTGGGAGGGTTAAATTAATTTAATAATACTAAATATGTACACTCTTGGCTCAAGTTAGGGATGACAACTAAATCTAGATCTAATAGATACATGAGAAAATTATCCAAATAGTTCCAGATTTGGGTTCCAGATTTGGATACTATTAAATGAGTCTAAATTCAAGTCTAAATAATTAAATAAATATTTGGGTGGGCCTGAGTCCGGGTTTAGGAACTAGAGTGCCCACCCCACCCAAACCCACAAATTATATATATAATTATTTATTGTAATTTTATTTTTTTTTTGTCATATCATAACTTTTAATATTTGATATTTATAAATCTCTAAACTTCCAATAATTTTTTATTTACTCGATTAAGTCCAAATTTTGGTATTTAAAAACTTATATTTGATTTTTTCGATTAAGCCCCTAAATTTTCAATAACTTTCAATTTTTTGAATTAAATCAAAATTTATTTGATTAAGTCAAAATTGATTTGTTTAAAGACATATATTTGATTTTTTTCAATTACGTCCCTAAACTTCCAATAACTTTCAAGTTATTCGATGAAATCCAATTTTTGTTGTTTAAAGAGTTACATTTGATTGTTTTTAATTAAACCCTTACTGAAGGCTATTTTCTTAATTTTTTAAATTAAGTCCCTAAACTTCTAATAATTTTCAATTTCTTTGATTAAGTCCACATTGATTTATTTAATGACTTATATTTGATTCTTTTCAATTAGACCCTTTGACTCAAGTCGATTTCTTTAATATTTTCAATTAAGTCTCTCAACTTTTAATAATTTTCAATTTATTCGATTAAGTCCAAATTGATGGTTTTGAAAACTTATGTTTGATTTATTTTCTATTAACTCCCTTGACTCAAGTCGATTTATTTCTATTAATCCCTAAACTTTCTAATTCTTTGATTATGCCCAAAAAATTAGTTTCTTTTGAATTTATAATTTTTAAATTAAGTAATTTAAGATAAAAATAAAAATCTAAGAAAAATAAAAAATCTAATTTTATAACTTTTTAACCTAATAAAAAATTATAAGGATAAAAATTGACAAAATATGATCTTAATTTCATATATTTATAAATAAAATTTGTAGAAATAATCAAAAAATTTTATAAAAACACTTCTAAAATTTCATTTTCCTCTCATGTAAAAAAATACTCCCAAAATAACATTCCCACGTTTCCCTCTCCTTCTCACTCCCTCAAATTTGTTTTTCCTCCCTTTTTCCCTCCTTTCTCCCTCTATTGTCCCAAAACTTTATCCTTTAACCAAAATGCCGAAACTTTGAGCCAAACAACCCAAATTTCACTTCCCCCACGTTTTCCCTGGTCTCCCTCTCTTTCTCTCTCTCTCTCTCTCTCTCTCTCTCTCTCTCTCTCTCTCTCTCCCTCTTTCTCTCCCCCAAGACTAGGTCGTTTAACCCAAATCTTTTTTACCCCAAAACTCTTTCCTTTCCTTTGACTCTCTTTTCCCACGTCACAACAACTAGGGCAACTAATGAAGCTCATAGTAAGTGACCGCTGACCATCAATCAACCCATTATTCAGCCTTCAAATAGTGTCTTGCATGGAGTGGGGAGCAGAACGGAGAGGGAGATCGAGGGAGGAGAGCTCGTGAACCAGGTGGTGGGTGGGTTCGAAAATGAAGGAAAATTGAGGAGCGAGGGAATTTTAGGAATTCTTGTTGTCGGCCAGTTCGTAGGGTGTTGAGCGGAAGGATACTCTACTTTTCGCTAGTTTGGTCTCTTCTTTGGCTGCTGCTGGAATCTGGTGGCAGGTACAATTACCCCTCTTCTCTTTACGGGTTTGAAGCATAGGGCTATTTTGCTAAATAGTTGTTGCAATCATGTTGTAATCACTATAGTATAGTAGTTGGGCTTAGTAATAAGTAAACATGAAGCATTTTTTGATTTCTGTGGTTTATTAAATTACTTATTTCCCAATGGACCCCTTTCGACATCACTGTTTGGAAGGATGATTATGGTATTGAAATCTTCAAGATTTTGACAATGGATAGCAAATTGCAATAACTTAGCCATTGTAACATTGCTCCTGATATTCTTTGTGATTCATTCTTTGGGATTCCACTCTTCTCATTCAACTGCAAATCTTCCTAAATCTCCTTATAGAATCTATGGAATCATTCGAGACAACTTGAAAAAACACTTGTGATCATTGCTTTCCTTATGTATTCAAGTAAGTGAAGTTCAATTTTGCACACACTGTACCCCACCCAAGAGGTTTGCTTTCATAGCTCTTGTAAAATTTGCAATTTCTATGAGGATGGCTATTGGATAGATGTTTATGTTGGTCCCTGGTAAATTTAGTACACACACAACACAGGCAGAAATTAGAGAGTAGGGATAGGAGAAAATGGATGGCATAGATTTTACGTAGAAACGCAATCAGGAAAAACCACGGGATCGAGTGGTCGATCTAGGCAACACTTCTGATATAAAAGAACAATTACAATATGAGAGATTTACAACTGAAACTCTCTCTATATCTCCCTTTTTTTCTCTCAGCTCTCTGTTTCTCCTCACATCTCTCGACACTTCCTGCCATGATACAAAGCTTTCTCATGCTTTGGTATTTATGAGGAGAAAGGTAGCCATTTTCAACCTCGAGCCACCTTTCTAATGTCAAGCCTCCTTATAGTTGTCTCGAGCCGTCCTTGAGGCCACTTTCATACTATTATTGTCAAGCTTCCTTACAACTATCTTAAGCCGCCCTTGAGGCCACTTTCACACTTGAGCCGATATATTTGCCTCCCAATTAATGAGACACTCAACAATTCTCCCCCTGCTGAGTCAATTGGGCAGTACAATTCCTGCACTTTTGTAGCAGCCTTCAAACTTCTGAGTAGACAATGTCTTGGTCATCATGTTCGACCAATTTTCATCTATGTGAACTTTTTCAAGTTGTATTTATTTTTCCTCCAGGACATCTCGAATCCAATGATATCTTATGTCGATGTGTTCTGACCGAGAGTGGAACATAGAGTTCTTTGACAAATGAATTGCACTTTGGTTATCACAAAATAAGACATATTTTTCTTACTATTGACCAAGCTCGAGTAAAAAATTCTTCATCCATAGCATCTCTTTGCAAGCTTCAATGGCTGCAATGTATTCTGCCTTGGTGGTTGATAAGGCAACACACTTTTGGAGCTTGGATTGCCAAAGGTAGTTAGATAACCTGAAGTTGATTTTCTGGAGTCGTCATCTCTGGCCAAATCAGCATCTATGAATCCTTCAAGTATAGGCTTTCTTTTTCCAAAACATAGACATTTGTTGGATGTCCCTTGAAGATAACTGAAAATCCATTTAACGGCTTCCCAATGTTTCCTTCTAGGATTGGATAGGAATCTGCTAACAACTCCAACAGCATAGGCCAAATCATGCCTATTACAAATCATGGCATACATGAGACTACCAACTGCAAAAGAGTATGGAACGTTCTTCGTCTTTGCTTGTTCTTCTTGACTTGTTGGAGATTGGCTTGAACTCAATTTGAAATGCCCAGCTAGTGGTGTGCGAACAGCTTTGGCTTTGTCCATGTTAACCCTGTTAAGTATCTTTCTAATATACTTTTCTTGAGAAAGCCATAGCAATTTCTTAATTTGATCTCGAACAATTTCCATTCCCAAAATTTGCTTTGCTAATCCCAAATCTTTCATAGCAAAGGAATTACTTAAGGCTTTCTTGAGAGCGGCAATTTTCTTGGGATCGTGACCGATGACAAGCATGTCATCAACATAGAGCAAAAGAATAATAAAATCACCACTAGCATATTTCTTGATGAAGACACATTGGTCATTAAAAGTTTTCTTGAATTTGTGGCCAACCATGAAAGAATCGAATTTCTCGTACCACTGTTCTAGAGCTTGCTTTAAGCCTTACAAACTCTTTTTGATTTGACAAACCAAGTTTTCCTTCCCAGGGACTTAAAATCCCTCTGATTGCTTCATATAAATTTCCTCTTCAAGATTTCCATGGAGAAAAGCTATCTTGACGTCTAGTTGTTCAATCTCCAAGTCAAGACTAGAAGCAAGTGCAAGAATAACACGGATGGATGACATTTTTTACCACTAGAGAGAAGATTTCTTTGAAGTCTACTCCTTTCTTTTGTTCGAATCCTTTTACGACAAGTTGAGCCTTTTACCTCAGTTTTGTCCATTATCTTCTGACTTGATCTTGAAAACCCTTTTTTTTTTTCAGAGCCCGTCTTCCTTAAGGAAGCTCTACCAAGTCATAAGTATGATTCTCATGTACAGAATCCATCTCTTCCTCCATAGCTTGGAGCCATTCTGCCTTATGTGTATCACCCATTACTTTTGCAAAACTTTGAGGTTCTCCTTCGGTAGTGAGCATCACATACTCTTCTGAAGGGTATTAGGAAGATGGTCTTCTTTCTCTATTAAATCGTCTCAATGGAGACTCTTGAGGAGGAGTAGGCTTAGTAGTCTGTGAGGTCTTTGCAATTTCTCCACCTTTGGACCCTTCTTGTTCACGAACTTCAATATTAGTGGTACCCTCTTCAGTTCGAACTTCTGCCATAACTCCTTTGAATCATGTCTCATCATGGGAAATGTTTTGGATGCTTTAGCCTCTAGTTCCTTAGCCTACTTGATGTCCTCTGTTATTTGATCTTTGAAGAATACCACGTCTCTACTTCTAACAATCTTCTTATTGGTAGGGTGCCGCAATTGATACCCATATTCATCTCTAGGTGACCCGAGATAGATGCACTCCTTTGTTTTGGCATTGAGTTTTGCTCGTTCCTCCTTGGGGATATGAACGAATGCTCTGCAACCGATCACCTTCAGATAATTGTATGAGGCCTTCTTCCTTGTCTATATTTTTTCTGGATTTTTCCCATTCAGAGGTACTGAAGGTGAGAGATTGATAATATCAATAGTCATCCTTAAGGCTTCTCCCTAAAAGGACTTGGGTAGCTTGGCGTGAGATAGCATACATCTGACTTTCTCTTCAATTGTTCTATTCATTCTTTTAGCTACACCATTTAGTTGTGGTATCTTTGGTGGAGTCTTTATATGTCGAATGCCATTACCTCAGCAATAGTCTGCAAAAGGACCATTGTATTCTCCACCGTTGTCTGATAGCACACTTCTTAACTTTCTCCTAGTCTCACGTTCGACTTGAGCATGGAACTCCTTGAATGCTTGTAAGACCTGGTCTTTGGATTTCAACAAAGAAACCCAAACTCTTCTAGAGTAATCATCAATGAAACTAACAAAGTAGAGAGATCCACCAAGTGACTTCTCAATCATCGAACAAACATTAGTGTGCACCAAGTCAAGGATGTGCATGCTTCTAGTGAGTCGTGCAAATCTATGGAAAGAAACTCTGTGTTGTTCTCCAGCTAGACAGTCAATGTAAGGTTTGAGTGTTGTACCTTTCATTTCAAGAAGACGTTGCTTTTAAGAGAGGATCTGTAACCCTTTTTCACTTATGTGTCTGAGCCCCTTGCGCCACAATTCTATGTTTGTGTCCTCGATTACATTGGCTTCTCCTTTGTTCAGCTTGCCTTGGGTCACATATAATGAGCCTTCCATTATTCCACGAGCTATTATCAAGTTTCATTTTGTTAATTTCCACTTTCCATCTCCAAATTGGCTTACAAGCCCAGCATAATCAAGCTTTCCTATAAAGATTAAGTTGAGGCGAATGTCTGGAACATGTCTCACATCTTTGAGAGTAAGCTTGCATCCTGTGTTTGTTAGGAGAGTTACATTCTCGATGCCTGCAATCTTGCTCGTGTCTTGATTCCCCATCTTGACAGTGTTGTATTCACCTTCTTGATACATTGAGAAAAGGCTTTTATAGGGACATACATGAAAAGAAGCACCAGAGTCAATTATCCAAGTGGAATTGTCAAGGACAACATTGAAGCAGTTGTCATCATGGATAATGAAAGTCTCCTTGCCCGTAGCAACTATTGTAGTGCTGTTGTCACCATCCTTCTTCTTTTCAATTTGATCTAGCTTGACATTGCCAGCCTTCTGATCCCGTTTAAGTGAATAGCACTCAATTTTCTTGTGCCCTATCTTTCCACAATAATAACAAGCGATTTTGGAGTGAGATTTTGAACGACTTCTAGACTTATCGAACGTTCACCATCTACTTCAACCACGACTTTCATTTCTTCCTTTGTGTCTCCTTTCTCTATTTTCTACAAGATTTGCTTTGGAGTAACTAGATCCATTTCTTTCCTTTCTTCTTGAATCTTCGCCAAGCAAGCTATCTTGGACAAGATCCATAGTGATTTTTTCTTCTGGAGTGGAGTTACTAATGGTAACAACCAAGGTGTCCCAACTCTCAAGTAAAGAGCTTAGAAGTAGAAGAGCTTACATCTCCTCCTTGATCTTCATTCCACCTTTGTCAAGCTGATTTATAATGCCTTTGAAACTAGTTAAGTGCTCGATCATACTGTGGCCTTCTTTGTACTTTATCTTCACAAGCTTTCTCATTAAGCTTGCCTTAAACCGAGGAGTCTTTTTATGTATTAAAGAATCAAGCTTTGTCCAAAGCTCATAAGCATTTATGTAAGAGGATACATGCTCAAAGAGACTTCTGTTGATGTGCTTTCGGATCATGGCCATTGCTTTTCAGTTTAGAGTGGTCCATTCCCCTTTTGTTTTATCTGTAGGTTTGGTCTGACTGAGAATTGGCTCAGATAGATCTTTGCAATAAAGATGATCTTCCATCATAGGCTTCCAATAGGGATAATTTTCTATTGCCAGCTTGAACATGTCTGCATCATGAGAAACGGAGCTCTCCATCGCGTTCAAAACTAAAAAAATAGCTAAAAACGATGAAAGTGGATAAAACTGTCAAATTGAGCCAGACTAAATTGAACTAGATTTCAATGGGTTGAACCGGTTTAGTAGTGAACCGATCAAGTGAGGGGAGTAAAAGAACTGGCCGCACTCCTCCTTTTCTTCTTTATTTTATTTTATTTTTTCTCTCTATCTCCTCACTTCCACGTATGGTTTTTGCTTTTTGACTTTTCTTCCTTCTCTCTCTTTTCTCACCCCTCTCTCTTACTTTTTCCCACTCTCTTTTACTTTCTCCTTCTCTCTCTTACTTTCTTAATCCATCACCTGAGGCTTCCCTCTCTCTAGGGGTGAGCAAAAAAAATGCTCAACCCGACTCACCCACTGTCCCGCCCGTGACCTGCAGTTTTGTTTTAATCTTTTTTTTATTAACAATTTATAATGTTGATAACTCGCTCATAAGTGGGCCGGTGGCGGGTCAAATTATTTGAAACTCACATTAACCCAACCTGACTCGCTGATTATGTTTTCTTATTTTGCACTTTTACTCTGCTCTCAGTCTCATCGAAGGAACTTGTGATCTGTAACCCATCATTCTTTCAGGTCCATTGAAACCCTTGATGTTTGGGCTCTCTCTTAATTCAATCTCTTTCTCGCTCTAGAAAACCCTACTTGCATATCAGAAATTCTGGATCACACACGAGTCTTGATCTTGCTTCGGCGACACGAGTCACTACTTCACTCACCCTAGGGTTTTAACAAAAACCCTAACCTAAATTTCACCTTCTCTATCCCCTTTGTCACCACCACTGCCTGTTTCCTCATCCTCTTCCATATCTTGTTCCCTCTTCGCCAACCGCTGACCGTCGATCATGATTGCCGGGAGGGAGAGTTTCGTAGTTGTCTCGCAGGCGCTAGAGTTCCTTTGTTCGATTGTGACTCGCTGGTTGGTCTCTTGGTCGATTATTCAATTCTGAGCTCTCACAATCTTGCTCATCTCGTCTGAAAGGTAGGAACCCTTTAGCCATATCCATTTTTGCAATTTTGCTTGTGTTCTTTCCACCTTTTCTTAGGATTGAGAATCAAAATGTAATTTTTCCATACCTTTATTGGATATGCAATTCGAGGTAAATAATGCTTGATGATAGCGTTTGATTCAAATTTGTGTCTGAGACTTACGTGTTATAATGTTTGTAAACAGTAAGAATTATTATTTTTTCTTATTGGGTTATATATAAAGGGCATCACCAACAAGGTGGGATTGGGGAATCAGTTTTGTGATTATATATGTATCTATTAATCTAGATATCATGAAATATTTCTGAAGTGTGAATTGAGCAGTGCTGTCATTTTGCATTTTTATAACTTGATTATTTGTGAATGTATTTCATATACATATAAGATTTTTTTTATATGATATATTTTTACATCATATAATATTTGTTCTGTCCTTGCCATGCTTTGTCTTAACCTTTTTCAAATCCCTATTTCAGCATTTTTGATGTGTCCACATTTTTGTATCTTTGCCTCTTATTGTTTAGCAATCTGCTCTTTTCTTTGGTCATAGATTTCTATTGGTTTTAATTGGGATGTGTCAAACAATGTAGTCCTCTATGACTAGATTGTCTAAATTCTTTCTCAAGCAATTTTTGCAATCTTGCAAAAGTAATTTATGCAAATCCATGGTTAACTAATATTCTCAATGTCATAAATTCTTCCACAATATGAAAATTGGCTTTGTTTTTATCAGCTCTTAGAAGGACATATTTCTATTGTTTGCCACTATCCTGTAACCTATTTATGTTGTTCACCAAGCCAGAGGGGAAAAAATTTATTAATTCCTTCTTGTTGAGATATATTCTATGTGGTAATATTTACCAGATGCCTAAGTTTACCAATCCTAGGTCCTTCCAATGTATCAATCAAACAACTATTTTTTTTCCTTTTATTTTAACTTGGTGGTCCAAGAGTTTATTGACCTAGTTGAATTTGTGGATGTTTTTAGTGGAAATTATTCAAATTTTTTCAGTGAGACCTACTTCCTCAAACTTCTCCTAAGTTCTTCATTGTAAAGCTAGCCATCTTTGCCAACCTATTTAGTGGTCCTAAAGTTTCTTAGCTATGTTGTATTTGATGATAGTATTCTAGTGTAAATTGTTCCATATCATTCAGTGACTCCACTTCCAATTAGCATTTGCATGATGGAGGACAAGACTCCAATCAAGGAGAGAGAATTCAGAAATCTCAATAATAATTCTCAAATAATCATCATAATCAAAAAGCTGAATTGCTAATTATATCAACTAGATATATAAAGAACTAGAAAGCCTAATTCTACTTCCTAATGATAATGCAAACAACTTAAATAAATTAAACACTTGATAATTATAATCATATTATTTCGAAAAAAGAAAAGCTCTTAAATGAAAATACAATGGTTAAATAAAATAAATTAAGAGTAACAAAAGTTTGATCTTCGTTCTCCGTCATTGTTTGAACTTTTCATATTGTACCTACCTAGCCCATCATTGATAACCTTTTTCTGCTAAGAATGGGAAATTATCTGGCTGGTAGATTCAAGGGATTGATAAGACACACACAAAATCTTAAATTGCTTTGCCTTACCTATTGGTAATAACTCTAAATCAACAAAAACATAGTGGGTTCTAGTTGCAACTACTGCAAGCTTGCTAGAATGAAGAAATCTATGGTCCAACTACACTATGGGTTTTCTGATCAGTGGCAGCCTCTTCCAAGTTCGAGAACTTAGTGGTGCTATAAAGAGTAAATCAATCTTGTATTTGCTTTTATAATTATAGTAAATAAAAAGAAACTTTGAAGGATATGATAAATCTTGAATTAGATTAGTGAACCTATACAAATATTTTACAATCTATGTGAATTGGATAGATGATAAATTGATAATTTCTTCCAACTTACTTGAAACGAGGAAAGCATATGATCTAACAAGAATTGTTCAACGATACCAGTGCAAGTTTCAATGTTTTTTTATGTATGATTTTAATTTCTTCCTATCATTTTTATAGTGTTAATATCAGTACATCCGAATCCTTCTTGCATGGTGGTGAACTTCCTACAATGATAGTGTAGACAATTGGCCATGCTCTGTATGTGTTCATAAATGGACAACTTTCAGGTACATTGCATAGACTTCTAGTAAGAGACTGTGTCTTGTTACTTGCTACTCCTAGTTGAGCTTGGTAAAGAAAATTTTATAACTTATAGGTTCTGCATTTGGGACAAGAGAGAATAGGAGGTTCACATATATAGAAAATGTAAACTTGCATGCTAGAACAAATAGAATTGCACTACTAAGTGTGGTTGTAGCCTATAACTATTAACTGCAGTATTACTTTTGATTGCTACTCTCTGATTAACTGCTGATTGTAATTATTAACTGCTGTATTACACTCTGATTGCTACTCTCTAATTGTAACTATTAGCTGCTGTATTAAAATCAATAGGATGCTTGCTACTCTCTGATTCTTTTGATTAGTATTACTTAAATCTGCTGTATCAAATCATAGAAGTAGTACTACTTTGCTGATGATGAGAAAAGCATTAGCTTGTTTCATTTTTTGGAATCATTACTAGTTAACATAATACATTAACCCACCAATCCGCCCATATTTAACCAAGTCGAGCTGCACAGCTTAGAACGATAATTAGGCAGGTTCAGTTTTATTTTTTTGTCACCCGCCCTTATCGGGTCGGGTTAATTTTTTAGCATAAACCCACCTAAACCCGCCCGTGCTCACCCTTACCTCTCTCTCTCTATTCTTTTGCTTTTCCTTTCTTCCTTTTTTTTTCTTTTATCTCTCCACTCTCTCTTTCCACTCTTTTTCTTTATCTTCCACGAGGCTCTCCTTTCTATTATTATTAATTTTTTTTCTCTCCCCACTATCTCTCTCCTCAACTTTTTCTTTCCTTTTCTTTATCTTCTACGAAGCTCTTCTCCCTATTCTTTTCCTTGTTCCTTCCGCCCTTTCTGCAACTTCTCCATCTTGTCTCTCCCTTTTTTTTTTTCAATTTGGCCAAGCAACTTAATTGGCCAAACTTTTGTTCATTTCTTCCTCGTTGGCTAGACAAAGTTCCAACTTCCTTATTGACCTTTTTTTTTCGATCTGTAGTGATTTCTCCTTCCTCACAATTTGTTTGCCAGTGAAGATAGTCAGTGGCTAGTTTTGTTAGATGGTTGTTGACGGTAACAAGGTAAGAAGCTTTTCTGTTTCTCTTGGTTTGGCTGGTGAGGGACTCTGTCTCTGTATAGTGAGCTCTGCAGATGGCCTGTTGGACAACTCCTGTGCTCTGATACCACTGTTGGTCCCTGGTAAATTCAGTACACACACAACACACAGGCAGAAATTAGAGAATAGGGATAGGAGAAAATGAATGGCACAGATTTTACGTGGAAATCCAATCAGGAAAAACCATGGATCGAGTGGTCGATCCAGGCAGCACTTCTGATATAAAAGAACAATTACAATATGGGAGATTTACAACTAAAACTCTCTATATATCTCCCTTTGTTTTCTCTTGGCTCTCTATTTCTCCTCACATCTCTCGGCACTTGCTGCCATGATACAAAGCTTTCTTATGCTTTGGTATTTGTGGAGGACAAGGGTGGCCATTTTCAACCTCGAGCCACCCTCTTAATGTCAACCCTTCCTACAGCTGTCTCGAGCCGCCCTTGAGGCCACTTTCACACTATTAATGTCAAGCTTCCCTACAGCTGTCTTAAGCCGCTCTTGAGGCCACTTTCACACTCGAGTCAACATATTTGCCTCCCAATTAATGAGACACTCAATAGTTTCTACCATTGGAACCACAAAATTCTATCAGTGAGATATTTTATATAAGTACGCACACATGTATCCATCAGTGCTCCAATTCCCCAAACCTCCTACAAAATTGAACTCCGCAGGCCATAGTACTTGGTTCTGGCTTCTCTCTGGCTTCATAATGAGACAACACGTGTTTAGAATGAGAAAGTTATGAGAATGATCAAAGTACAAGTAACTAGTAGCGGAGGTGTATATTTTGTTGTAGTTTCGTAATGAAAGTCTTGAGCAAGCTAGATGACACACTTTTCTTAATTTTTGTGTTTGATTTAATCATTTAACTTAAGCTCATATATATGCTAGGAAACTTATTCCTCTAACCTTAGGCGCCTAGAACATCCAAGGGAAGTGTGCTAAGATCGGGCAAGTCCTTTGGCAAACATTCTCCATCAATTCATTGGATGAGCATTATAGAATGTCTTTAGTCTCTTCTCTACACATTGAAAGAAAATTTGGCATGGATCCTAGCAGTACCTTGTTATTTTTTTATTTTATAAAAGTGCACAAAAATGCTTATAGTTGGTGGGTTTTCAGGTGCTTCCAATTCTTGTTCAAAAGATCTTTACTTAGATTTTCTCATATATCAATGTCCAGCTATTCAATAGGTAATTCCCATTTTCTGCTATTTTGTAGTTCTCCAATGCCAATGAGTTTATAAGTTTATTCAACTTTGATGTGACTTTACAACCTTTTTCTATGCCGTGAGTGTTGTACATTTAGCAATGGGGAATATGTGAAAGTTGGATTGGCAGGGTCAGAGCTTTGGTGCTGCCAAGCAAAAGAAAAGGTAAGTTTTTTCCATGCATAATTATTTACGTCTATTATGCTAGCTTATCATCATATCAGTCAGCTAAAACTTATCTATTCTTGGTTATATTTAAGGAATAAAAAAGGAAATTGTGAACTAAAAGGAAAATTGTGTAATAAATTATTTATGGCTTTCAAACATACATGCTCAAATTTCAAATACTACTGAAAAGATAAAATTGTCTTTTTATTTTAATTTTTTTGGGGTGGGGGTGCATATCTACTCCCAGTCTCTCCATTTCCTACAAGTTATTGGGTTATCACTTTTCTTAAAAGTAAACAGATACTATTCTCAATTTTTTTGTAAACATAAATGCTACTTGATGCAACCTTATTGTATGAGGAACATCCACCGTGAACTTACTTGCTTTTAGTCCCTAAAATCTGTTAGCTTCAAAGTTTCATATTTATTTTGATAATGACAAAACAAATTAAAATTATTATATATATTTATATAATGAATAATATGGACAATTTATAATATTAAGTTTATTGTTTAACTACATATATTATATGTACTAGTTTGTGAAGCTCTCAAATTAGACATATGTATAGTAAATTAATTATATCTTACTATAGAAAAATCAAAAAATTATAAAGTCAATTTTATATGAAACTACACTCAAATATCTTTATTTTGATATATAATTCATCATATATATTCTTTTGTATTAAAGCAGTTTATTATATCAATCTCATATATTATTTTCTAAAAAAGTTATTCTTGAAATCTGCACGATATTTGTTTTAATTAGTAAAATATAATTTAAAATATAAATAAAATTCTGAATTAATTTTATTTGTAAATTAGACGTACTGAGATTTAAATGCATATGTTATTTGCATGTTTTACACTTATAGATTGTTAGATATAATTTTTCAAAGTAGGCCTTTCTGCTGAGTTGCACTGTCAGCAGACAAAATAAGTATACTACAGTATTTTTATCATATCTCAAAATATTAAAGTCAAATTTGTACAAATCTAATTTTGAATGAAAGTAGACGTTATAAGCTTTTCAACAATATATAATTTGTTATTTTTGAATACAAATTCAAATTTCTAGACAATTTTGAACTTGGCTAACAACTTTTGACAAAAGCAATTTTACAGTCTAACATATTGATGAACTTTTGATCATTTCTCTCAAACGGTGTACTATAATTCAATTATTCTTTTTGCATTTGAAAACAGACTCACTCAGGAGTATCTAATAATGTTTTAAGAATTTTTGAATATTCGGAACCATTTTATTTGAATTTTTGAAATGAGCTAATGTGCAGTTACTGTTAAGAAATGATTTTGTCTTCCACAAAGGCCAACGTCTCCTTAGTGTTTTTGCCTATAAAATGAGCATAGATTGAAGGGAGAAAGACACAATAACAAGCTCTCAAAAGCCTTCTCAATCTCTCTCTAATTCTTTGTGCTATATTATTTATTACTAGATCAAAGAGTGCATAGAGGAAATTGTTTTATTCTTGAGAGTGCCTCTTTGAAGTGAGATCATTTTTGTACATGAGTGGTAGCCAATCCTACTTAAGAGGAATTGCTACATTTCTACTCCATCTTCATTATAATTTGTATTGGTGTTTAAAGCTCACCGAATCAAAGGCTTTGTAATCAGGATTTTTTGCCTTTGCCAAGTGCAAGAGACTTTGTTTGTATTCGGGATTTTTTGCCTTCGTCAAATGCAAGAGACTTAGTAGAACCTCGGCTAGTTGAAACTCGAGAGAGTAGACGTAGACTTTGGTAGCAAGTCGAACTATTATAAAAGAGTTTGCATCTCTTATCCCTACTCTCTTTACTTTACTTAAAATTGTTTTATGTTTATTATTGGGTGAATTGTATTAATTTATTTGATTCAATATTTTTATTGTTTTTAATTTTTTCACACACTTAGTTTCTACGATAAAAACCCAATTTACCCCCCTCTTGGGTTGCCTTTTGGGACAATAATTGGTACTAGAGCAAGGCTCTATATATTGGCCTTAAAAAGTCTTTAGGGTAAGATCGTACATTATGGCAACTATTGATACACATAGAGTTATGGAAGGTCAATCTATTACTAGACTACCTTTCTTTAATGGTAGTGACTATGATTATTGGAAAATTAGAATGACTATTTATCTTCAACAAATGGAGTATGATATTTGGAACATTATTGAAGAAGGTTATAACACTCCCATGGTAGTTAAAGATAATATAGTTATTGTTAAAAATAAAAATGATTGGGATGAAAATGATAAGAGAAATTTTCAACTAATGCAAAAGCCATGAATATATTATTTTGTACTCTAAATGGAAATGAGTTTGATAGAGTTTCTACGTGTAAAACGGTACAAAATATTTGGAAAACACTTGAAGTGGCATGTGAAGGTACTAATAGGGATATAAATGATGAAAGTGATTCAATAGAAGGCTCTAGTAGAAGTGAGATGGCCAATCTATGCCTTATGGCTCTTAGAAAAAGTGATGATGAGGTAAGTTCATCTTCTTCTACTTCTAGCACTTCTAATTTATCTTATGATGAGCTATTGTATGCATGTGATGAATTACAAAATAAATTAGCAAATCTTGGAAAGAAATATAAAGATTTGAAAAAGAAGTTTTCAAATATTTCTAATGAAAATGCTAGTTTGAAAAATAAAAATGATAATATGAAAACTCAACTTACTTCTATATCTAAGAATGAAACAAATGATATATTGAGAAAAAGAGTTGAAGAGCTTACAAATACTTTATCTAAATTTACTCAAGGAAAGGAAAATTTAGATAAATTACTTGCTATTCAAAGATATGATTTTAATAAAACCGGATTAGGTTACAAGGCTTGTCAAGGACAAAAGTTTTATAAAAATTATTTTGTAAAAAGTTCTCATCAAGGTAGTCCATTTATTACATGTTATTATTGTGGTGGAAATGGACATTATGCATGTGATTGTTCATTAAAAAGAAAATTGTTAGTTGGACCTAAAAATATTTTAGTTCCAAATGATTATAAATGGAAAGGAAAATGTAACATTACATCTATTTGGGTTCCTAAGAGAACATATGCTAACATTGTTGGACCCAAGAAAGTTTGGATACCAAAAATCAAAACCTAATTTATTTTTGTAGGAGATTTGTATGAAGAGCACCACAAGAAAGAATAAGTGGTTTTTGGATAGTGGATGCTCAAAACATATAACGGGAGATTACATAAAGTTTAATTCTATTTCAAAAATAGATGGAGGGTATGTGACTTTTGGAGACAATGCAAAAGGCAAGATTATTGGCATTGGAAAAATTGGTAATTCTAACTTCCTCATTATTGATAGTGTTTTGTTTGTTGATGGCTTAAAATATAATTTGCTTAGTATTAGTCAATTATGTGATAAAGGTTATAAAATTATTTTTCAAGATAACGCATGCAAGGTTTTTAATAAGTATAATACCTTAGTCTTTATTGCCTTATAAGATGAAAATGTATATACTATTGATTTTGATAATTTGATTGAACAAAATGTGAAATATTTGAGTGCTTTACATGATGATTCTTGGTTATGGCATAGAAGGTGTAGTTTGGATATAATTTCTAAACTTTCAAGAAAACAACTACTCATTGACCTACCTAAACTCAAATTTGATAAAGATAAAATTTGTGCTCCTTGTCAATTGGGAAAACAAAGAAAAACTTCTTTTAAATCTATAAATATAGTTTCTACATCTAGGCCTTTATAACTCTTACATTTAGATTTATTTGGACCTTCTCAAATTGCTAGTCTTGGTAGAAAACTCTATACTTTTGTTATTGTTGATGATTTTTCAAGATTTACTTGGGTATTATTTTTGACTCACAAAAATGAAGCATATTCTCAATTTTTAAAATTTTGTAAAAGAGTTTAAAATAAGAAAGGTTATATGGTTTCAAAAATTAGGAGTGATCATGGTGAGAAATTTGAAAATAATGAATTTAAAAATCTTTGTAATACTTATGGATATGAGCATAATTTTTCTACACTTAGAACTCCACAACAAAATGGAGTTATTGAAAGGAAAAATATAACTTTACAAGAAATTGCTCAAATTATGCTTAATGAATACAAGCTACCTAAATATTTTTTGGTCGAAACAGTTAATACGGCTTGTTATATTTTAAATCAAGTTCTTTTTAGACCAATTCTTAAGAAAACTTCTTTTGAACTTTGGTTTGATAGAAAATCTAAGATTGGTTATTTTAAAATGTTTGGATGTAAATGTTTTATTTTAAATACTAAAGATAATATTGGCAAATTTGATGCAAAATTGGATGAATGTATATTTTTAGGTTATTCTATTACTATTAAGGCTTATAGAGTTTTTAATAAAAGAACTAATGTAGTTGAAGAATCTATGCATGTTACATTTGATGAAATTGATCCATTTTTGTAAAAAGTTATATATCATGATGTTAATGATGATTTAGTTAATTTAAATATTAATGATAAGGAAAAAGAAATTGAAAATCCCCCTAGTATAGAAAACTTTGATGAAACTCCACATAGTGATTTGCCAAAAGTTTGGAAGTATAAATCTAGTCACCACAAGGAACAAATTATAGGTGATCCTAGTGATTGTAGAAAGACTAGAAATCAATTGAAAAATATTTGTGAACACTTGTCTTTTATTTCTCAAATTGAGCCCAAAACTATTAATGATGCTATTAATGATGAAAATTAGGTTTTAGCTATGCAAGAAGAATTAAATCAATTTGAAAGAAATAAAGTTTGGGAATTAGTGCCTAGACCTAGTGATCACACGATTATTGGAACAAAATGGGTGTTTAGAAATAAACTTGACAAATCCGGTAATATAATTAGAAATAAGGCAAGACTTGTAGCTCAAGGTTTCAGTCAAGAAGAAGGAATAAATTATGAAGAGACTTTTGCTCCCGTAGCTAGACTTAAAGCTATTAGAATATTACTTGCATTTGCATCTCATATGAATTTCAAACTATTTCAAATGGACGTTAAAAGTGCCTTTCTAAATGGTTTTATTATTGAAGAAGTTTATATTGAACAACCACCGGGTTTTGAAAATGAGAAATATGTTGATTATTTTTACAAACTTTTGAAAGCTTTACATAGTTTGAAACAAGTCCCTAGATCATGGTATGAAAGGCTTTCAAAATTTTTATTAGAAAATGGATTTTCAATGGGAAAAGTGGATAATACTCTTTTCATAAGAAAAGAAAATGATGATTTACTTATTGTTCAAATTTATATAGATGATATTATCTTTGGAGCTACCAATGAATTTTTATGTGAAAAATTCGCTTCATCAATGCAAAATGAATTTGAAATGAGTATGATGGGGGAGTTAAATTTCTTTCTTAGTTTTCAAATAAAACAACTCAAAGAAGGGATTGTGATAAATCAAGCTATGTAAAGGTATAATTGGTAATTTATTGTACTTAACTGCTAGTTGTCCTGATATCATGTTTAGTGTTTGTCTGTGTGCTAGATTTCAAGCAAATCCAAATGAATCTCATTTGCATGCTGTCAAAAGAATTCTTAAATATCTTAAAGGAACTATAAATGTAGGATTATTTTATCTTAGAGAAACCTCCTTTGAACTTACTAGTTATTCAGATGCGGATTTTGAAGGATGTAAATTAGATAGAAAAAGTACTAGTGGAACTTATCATTTTCTTGGAAAATCTTTAATTTCTTGGGCTAGTAAGAAACAAAATTCAATTACATTATCTACAGCCGAATCGGAATATGTAGCCACGGGAAATTGTTGTGCACAAATTTTATGGATGAAACACACCTTATTAGATTTTGGATTTAAATATAAACACATTCCTATTAAGTGTGATAATACTAGTGCTATCAATATTTCTAAAAATTCTATTCAACACTCAAGAACAAAACACATTGATATTAGACATCACTTTTTGAGAGATCATGTTCAAAAAGGTGACATAACACTAGAATTTGTGTATACCGAATATCAATTAGCGGATATTTTTACACAACCCCTTAATGAAGAAAGATTTTGTTTTATTAAAAGAGAACTTGGCCTTATAGACTCAAGTATATAGTTAATATTATTTGCATTAATTCATTTTTGAAAGAGAAAATTCTCTAAATATTTTCATGCACATATTGAGGGGGAGTTTATATAATTTATCTTTTTGATGATGTCAAAAAGGGAGAGAAATTACTTGATATGTGCTTAATGAATTTCTTACATTGCATATTTGTTTTGTCATCACCAAAAAGAGGGAGATTGTTATCTTCAAGGTTTTTATATCTATTTTGATAATAACAAAACAAATTAAAATTATTATACATATTTATATAATGAATAATATGGACAATTTATAATATTAAGTTTATTGTTTAACTACATATATTACATGTACTAGTTTGTGAAGCTGTCAAATTATACATATGTATAGTAAATTAATTATATCTTACTATAGAAAAGTCAAAAAATTATAAAGTCAATTTTATATGAAACTACACTCAAATATCTTTATTTTGATATATAATTTATCATATATATTCTTTTGTATTAAAGTAGTTTATGATATCAATCTCATATATTATTTTCTAAAAAGTTATTCTTGAAATCTGCACGATATTTGTTTTAATTAGTAATTTATAATTTATAATATAAATAAAATTCTGAATTAATTTTATTTGTAAATTAGATATGCTAAGCTTTAAATGCATATATTATTTGCACGTTTTATACTTATAGATTGTTAGATATAATTTTTCAAAATAGGCCTTTTTGCTGAGTTGCACTATCAGCAGATAAAATGAGTATACTACAATATTTTTATCATATCTCAAAATATAAAAGTCAAATTTGTACGAATCTAATTTTGAATGAAAGTAGACGTTATAACCTTTTCAACAATATATAATTTGTTATTTTTGAATACAAATTCGAATTTTTAGACAATTTTAAACTTGGCCAACAACTTTTGACAAAAGTAATTTTACAGTCTGACATATTGATGAACTTTTAATCATTTCTCTCAAACGGCGTACTATAATTCAATGATTCTTTTTGAATTTGAAAATAGACTCACTCAGGAGTATCCAATAAGTTTTTAAGAATTTTTGAACGTTCGGAGCCATTTTATTTGAATTTTTGAAATGAGCCAATGTGCAGTTACTGTTGAGAAATGATTTTGTCTTCCACAAAGGCCAACGTCTCCTTGGTGTTTTTGCCTATAAAAGGAGCATAAATTGAAGGGAGAAAGACACAACAATAAGCTCTTAAAAGCCTTCTCAATCGCTCTCTAATTCTTTGTGCTATATTATTTATTACTAGATCAAAGAGTGTATAGAGGAAATTGTTTTATTCTTGAGAGTGCCTCTTTAAAATGAGATCATTTTTGTACATGAGTGGTAGCCAATCCTACTTAAGAGGAATTGCTATATTTCTACTCCATCTTCATTACAATTTGTATTGGTGTTTGAAGCCCACCGAATCAAAAGTTTTGTAATTGAGATTTCTTGCCTCTGCTAAGTGCAAGAGACTTTATTTGTATTCGGGATTTCTTACCTCCGTCAAGTGCAAGAGACTTAGTGGAACCTTGGCTAGTTAAAACTCGAGAGAGTAGACGTAGACTTGGGTAGCAAGTCGAACTATTATAAAAGAGTTTGCATCTCTTATCCCTACTCTCTTTATTTTACTTAAAATTGTTTTATGTTTATTATTGGGTGAATTGTATTAGTTTATTTGATTCAATATTTTTATTATTTTTAATTTTTTTACACACTTAGCTTTCGCGATAAAAACCCAATTCACCCCCCTCTTAGGTTGCCTTTTGGGACAACAAAATCTTGTTTTATTTTAGTATGCAGGCTTGGCATGGGATGAACTTAAGCACCTTGGACAAGCTGTTGGGTTCTTGGTATGTCCATCTCCTATAAAGTTGCTGTTATTTTACAATTAAAGTCAATGTGGTAATTGTTGTTTGTGTCCATCTAATTTGCTTGCTAGAACTGTGTTTCTTGCATTTCATGATGTCATGTTTCTTAATAATTAGTTAGATGCTAATTAAAGGGTTCCATGTTCTGTTTCATTGTTGTGCCTAATAAATTCATGACAAAGTTATTTATCACCTATCCTGGCTATTTTGCCAGTAGATTTTTTTATTCAATTTATACTCTTTTATGGGTTGCTAAGTACTTTATGTGAAATGTGTTGGTTCACAAGCAAAGAGTGTCCAATTCATATTTAAATCTATTAGTTTTTATGGATTAGACCATTTGAACCTGTAAGTTGTTCTTTTCCTTAAAATCAAATACCTTGGAGCTTACTTCTTCAAGATTAGGGTAGTTCAGTTCTGGTGTTTAGACTATTTTCTCAAGAATGAACTCTTTGAGTACTGTCATGTAATATTTTGGCTTTCAAACATATATGCTCAAATCTTATATTTCTTGTAGAAATTTTACTGTGTTCTAAATTTGTTGCATTCTTGTTCCTTTTTTCCCATTAAAATGGACAACTAGTTTGTAATTTGTTTTTTTTTTCTCTTCAAAGTAGTCTGGAAATGTTGTCTCTGCTTAATATTGAAGCTTTTCTGATGTTTGTAGGGCTGTCAAATTAGAAGGGAGTGTGCTCGTGGGGAGAGCGTGTGTTGTAATAACTTAAGAGCTTTGTTTGATGAGTTGCCAACTCCACACTTGGTTGGACTTTTTATATTTCATGGTTGTATTATTTTTTCTATTGACATATTTAATTTATAAAAATTTAATGGCTTTCGAGTAAATTATATTATTTTCATTCTATTAAGTATTGTAAAAACGAAATATATGTTTATATTACAAACAGACATTTGTGACAGGAAAAAAAAAATAAAACTAGTAACAGAATTTAGCAACAAAATTCTGTTGGTAATTTAGTGTCAAAATTCAGCAATGGAATTTCTTTTAGTAATGTAGCGGTAGAATTTTTGTTAGTAATTTAGCGATGCAATTTAGTAACAGAATTTCTTGCATTGATTCAGCAACCAAATTTACCGACAAAGTTTTCATTGGTAATTCAACGATGGAATTTAGTGACAGATATTTTGTTAGTAATTTAGTAATGGACTTAGCGACAGAAAATTTACTGATAAATTAATGATGGATTTTAGCGACGTATATTTCGTTGGTGATTTGTTGATGGAAAAGTGGAAAAATTTTTAACGACCATTTTTCCAACTAAAAAGTTTAGTTGGTAAGTTATATTTTACCAATGAAGAATTTCTGTTAGTAAAAAATTTAGTGACATAAATTTATTGTAATTTTAATGATGAAATTAGAAAATATTTTCGTTGATAAATTTCTGTCGCTAATCTTTTCATTCATGATTTTCATTGCTAAAATAACAGCGGCCATTTTACTGGTGAATTCTTTTTTGTAACTAAATTTGCCGCTAAATACATTTAGCAATGGAAATTGTCTGTTGTTGAAACCTTATTTTCTTGTATAGCTAAAAATAGGAGAGGTGGAAGTCCCAACCTTCTCACATGCAAAGTGCCAAAATGTTAGGGTTGACTTTCATGGATAAAGCAAGCATGGACTACATACTTTATAGAAAATGATAAAGTCTTCTATTCAACTTCTTTCTAAAATTTTAAATGATGGAAGTCTGTCTGTTACAGAAAAATAAGCGTGAGAGTAATGTTTAGTTATGGGCCTTCTTGTTCAAAAATTAATTTTCAAGCTATTATATATTATTTGAAAAAATAATGAAAATAATGTAAAATAATTAAAATTTGGGTAAATTCATGGTTGACCCAGCTAACTAAATAGAACTGGAACAAATTAATTAATTCAATAATTGTACAACCACTTATTCCATTATTAATTTCCTTTGGGAAGCTAAACAATGTCAAACCAGATAGAGTGAGTGGGGGAGAAGGTAGCAAAATTCAATTCACTGAAAAGCGCGCATCTTTAAATTATTTTATTAAAAAAACTTCTAAAATATTAATGATCTTACTTGATGTAGACCATGAATTGCAGTTGCTCTTGAATTAATGCAAATCAATTTAATATTAGTTAATTAATATTAATCAAAATAACTATTTATTTGTAAATTAAATTCTAAGTTATTGTACACCCATTGCTAATTATTTGGTAAATATAAAAGGTCATGCATAAAGTCAAATTAACGTATATTAGTATATAAGAATTTATTCAACTATTGGTTGAGTAAATTAATTAATTAGGGTAGAATTAATTTAAATAGCTAAATTGATTAAATAAATAAACAGTTATTTACTCAAAGTCTTATTTAATAAGGCTAGCTTAACTCAGAGAAATATTCAATCTCTATAGAGAGAGAGATTGTTTTCTTCTTCACAAGAAGAGAAGGTAAGGAGGAGGATAGGTAAAGAGACTAAGAGAGAAGATAGAGTTTCGCTCAAGCAGCAAAAGAACTATGTATATATATATATATATATATATTCATAAGTTATAATATACATATCTATTATTAATAATACAGTAGATTGACTGATAGATGTTTGGAAAGGCATCAACCTTTGAGGTAGAAGCATGGGGGGTCTGGGAAGAGTTTAAAATTGCTTTAAATCTTAGTTGTAGAAAGGTTATTCTAGAGTTGGACTCCAAAATCCTTATTGATTTATTCACGGGGAACCATACCTCCTCACTTTTATGGGTATTAGCCTTGACAAAAATTAAGTATTTCCTCTGCCAGGAGTGAAGGGTGGAGATTAAGCATGTGGTAAGAAAAAATAATAATGCACTGACTTTATAACCAAATTTAATCTGTCTTATAGTTTTAGTTTGACCGATTGGGCGTACCCCCTGATCATTTGAGGAATTTTCTTCTCCAGAATTCTATGAAAGTTATTACCTCTCAAGTTTATAATGTTTAATTTCTTGTTTTTTCTTTTTTTGGCCTTTGGCCTCTCTTGTAACAAATAATAATAATAATAATAATAAATGAATAAGATAAGCATCATTGGAAGTCACGAAAGTCCAATGATTCTATTTAAAAGTAGCAACCGTTCATAATGTCCGAGTTTCCTATATTAGGTTCGAGTTGGACCACGAATATTTAGGAGTAGAAACAAGACAATCTTATAGAAAGTTAGTCAATTGCTCTTGTGAAGATAGCTAGCAAGCGTTGACTGACTAAAATATGTGGGAGATGAGCTCGGAATCTTTGTCTTTTTCAAGATGAGTAAAATGTTTGGAATTATTTTGTAAATTCCTGTTGGGTTTGTAAATATAAAATTACGTTTTGTATAAAATTTAGAAAATTATTATTAAATAATTAGAATTTAAATATAATATGATTTTATATTTAACAAGTTGTTAGGATTAATAATTCTTGTATTTTTACAAATGGTATCAAAGAATTATGAGGATCTATTTTGTTTATATTCTATTTAGATGTGAATACAATTTTGTACTTTAACGATAACATCAAGTATTTGAGTAAAGATATTAGAATATCTCATTTCATATCAGTTTGTGAATATGAAATAAAAATTACTACTAAATAATTTAGGTTTAAATATATTATATTGGTAATTCAGACTCAATAAGTTTTTAGAGTCAATGACTCTTAGTAGTTACATATTTAAAATTTGTTTATTTATGTGAAGGTATTTATATTCTATTTATGTAACGAGAGCATCAACTATTTGAGTGCAGATATTGTAATATCACATTCCACATCAGTTTGTGAATAAGAAATAAAAGGTACTACTAAATAATTTAGGTTTAAATATTTTAAATTGGTTATTTCGACTCAACTAGTTATTAGACATAGTGACTCTCAGTAGTTACATATTTAAAATTTGTTTGTTTATTTTAAGGTGTTTATATTCTATTTATGTAAGAGTTACTAACCTTAGTAATTTGTTGAACCTGGACTATTGATTTAAAGTATTTAAATCCAAGTTGTTCAATAATAGTTTTAAATCTCTTATATACTACATATGGTACAGGATATTATAAACTTTCCAACTTCAACACTTGACATACTTATCAAGTTACAAATTTGCATTCATTTCCAAATAAAACAGGTTTGAAAATTATTTTCGCTTTGATACTAATTGTAACAACATGAGAACTATTAGTTCTAATAACTTTTTACCCTAAATCACTAATTCAAAATACGTAAAACTCAAATTGTTCAATAATTTTTACTAGTCTCTTATATATTGTATTCTATCACTCTTAAAAATTAATGTGAAACGGAATATCATATTATGTATTTATTAGATATTAATAAATAAAAATAAGTAAAATAAATTATATTGTTATATCTTAAATTTTTTTAGACTATGAGAACTTTGGTTTATTATTTTATAACAAATACTCTATTTAAATATGTAATTAATTATTTATGGACTAATAATTTATACTCAATGTAATTTTAATTTGTTTTGGGTAAATACAACTCTCCAAAGTTTTATATTGCATGTTATCCTTACGATGTGGCAACAGGTTAGGTAAATATATTCCAAATCTTCAATTAAATTAATTGAAGAGCCCTTAAATTAGATGATAAAGCTGAATTTGATTTATCCCTTTTAAATTCACACTCTCAGTCATTAATTTAGCCAATTGTCCAATTGTCACCAATGGGAAATCGACAATGACTCCTGCTTTTCAGAAAGAAAAGAAACCATTCCTTGTCAACTTGGTGCACAAAGCAAGTTGGTAAAAATATATGATTGATATAATCACGCATCATTGGATTATGAGTAAAATGAATATTTGAATTGCAGAGTGAAATCTATCAGTGTTTTGCTCTACAATCATCACCACCAGTTAGGAATTAGTGTAATGAAAATGAAAGATGGAGCAAGAGGTTGTCACCTTCTTAATTTCCAAATTGTAAATGTTTATTCAATTTAATCCAAATCTGCCAACATCTTAGCGACATTGATCAAATAGATTAAAAATACACCAAATAGAAACATCCAAAGCATAAATGACTTTATTGTCCATTTAACTAGCAATTTTCTCAGAGTCAAACCATCTTCTCGGCGACGCATGAGAAAAACTTTAGGTATTTCTTTATCTGCATAAGGATTGCTTCTACTCACATGACTTGAGGAATTTGATCAACGTCTTTAGTAAATAGTTGGAGGCAGGGGAGATTTATAGTAGTAGGGGGGGAGGTGAGGGTGACGGTGGGGGTGGAGACATATAGTGGTAAGGAGGAGGAGGAGGAGGAGGAGAAGGAGAAGGAGATGGTGGGGGAGGAGACTCGTAGTGGTAAGGAGGTGGAGGAGATGGTGAAAGTGGGGGAGGTTATGGTGAAGGTGGTGGAGGTGATGGAGAAGGTGGAGGTGGTGATTTATAATAGTAAAGAGGAGGAGGTGAGAGGGATGGAGGTGGTGGTGAGTTGTATACATACTGAGGTGGTGGAGGTGATGTACACACATAAGGAGGTAAGTTTGATGGGGAAGGTGCAGGTGATGATTCATTGTTACCATCAGAAGGTTCCGACGATGGGGGAGACTTGTAGGGAGGCCATGGCTTGTTTCTTGGAGGGGGGGTCGATGTGGTGGATATGGTTCAGACTCATAATCACCTATTACTTGTATAACAAGCAAACAAATGGCCAAGGCACATAGTGCCTTCGACCAAAGGGAGGCCATTCCCTAATTACTTTGATGGAGCAGCCAGAAGTCCTAACAACATATGAAAACTCAACTGTGTGACTTTACAAACCCAATTGTTGATGACTCTCAAAGGGGTACGCGTGGCTTTGTATAGTGATCCCCTAGATGACTTAGAATTTGTTTGTTAGTAATAAGATTTTACTCCCTCAGCACTCTCCTAATTCATTGAAGACATGGTTCCAGGGTTCCTACATTTCACTATAAGAAAACAAGGCTTCAGCGACGAAAAATTAGCTACAAAATAGTCTGTCGCTAATTACCGACGGATTAGCAACAGATCAACGACGAATTACCAATACGTTGGTAAATCCGTCGCTAAATTAGCAACGGACTGCAATCCGTTGCTAAATCAGCGACGAACTGGATTCCGTCACTAAATATGTCGCAAAATCAGTGATAAACTGCATTCCGTCGCTAAATCAACGACGGACTACAATCCATCGCTAAATCAGTGATGGACTGCAATTTGTTGCTAAATTTATCGCTAAATCAACAACGGACTACAAATTTGTCGCTAAATTAGTGACGGACTACCAATCCATCAATAAATCCGTCGCTAATTTAGCGACGGAATTCCAATCCATCACTAATTTAGCGACAAATTGGGTCCGTCGGTAAATTCGTTGCTAATTTAGTGATGGAATACCAATCCGTCGGTAAATCCGTCACTAATTTAGCGATGGAATTCCAATCCGTCGCTAATTTAGCGACAGAATTCCAATCCGTTGATAAATCTGTCGCTAATTTAGCGATGGACCACCAATCCGTCAGTAAATCCGTCGCTAATTTAGCGACAAACACAAGTTTCATTAGTAATTTGTTGCTGATTTAGTGACAAAACGAAACATTTAGTTGGTAATTCATCACTAAGTTAATGATGGAATATATTTTCTACTGTTAATTTAGTGACAAGACTATTTTTCATTGGTAATTCATCAAACACTAGGGTGATAAAAGCTCAGATTAACTGAATATGCTGCAATTAATCAGTTTTCTTGAAGAACAAAGCCAAGGATTAGGTCTAGAATTGGGTCTCCAGTAATGTAACAAAAAAGACACGAGATGGTTATCAAGTTTATTTCAATGTAGTGGAGTTATAAGAATCTCGATATTTTGAAATGTGTTTTGGAGATATCATTTTTGCAATAGATAAATTTAATATATGTAATATTGAATACTTTAATACATGAAACTATTGCTAAATTTAATATGTATAATATTGAATAATTCAAAAATAAGAATAAAAAAGGAAAGAGTGAAGATATATATATATATATATATATATGAAAATATTAAATATTTTTTTATAAATTGAGCTACTAATAAATTCAGATATATTAAAAAATAAGAATAATAATTAAACTAATATTTAAATAGTTTGTTTAAAAAATAATTTAAATATAATTAAATAAAGAAGAAAAATAAAATAAAATTTTGAAAATAAATATAACAAAGTCATGCCATTTTAATTTTTACCTTTCTATTATTTACAAATAAATTTGAAGGTCCAAACCTCATGGGAAAATGAAGTTGTACTACTATTTTGACAAACTACCAAAATTAATTGATAAGAACGTCGTGTATAGAAGTTAATATAAGAGAAAATATTAGAGAAAATTAGGGTTAAGAAATATTTTTAAAATTAAAAATAATATATAAAATAAATTAAAAATATGTCAAACCAATCTTAAAAGAATGGCCACTCTCCATTGAGGTACTTGCAATGGAGGATGAAAAAAGGAAAACAATTTAGAGATAACGATTTATTACATTCTGTCCTACCTATACTACCTGCTATCTATTAAGTTCCTAAACTTTTAATTTTTTCAATTATGACCAAAAAGTTAGTTTTTTTGAATTTTGAATTTTGAATTTTTAAATTAAGTAATTTAAGATGAAAAAAATAAAATTAAGAAAAATAAAAAATCTAATTTTATAACTTTTTAAACCCAATAAAAAATTGTAAGAATAAGAATTGACAAAATAATGATCTTAATTTCATATATTTATAAATAAATTTTCTAAAAATAATCAAACAAAAATTAATAATTTTGTGAAAACACTCCTAAAATTCGGTTTCCCTCTCGTCTAAAAAATACCCCCAAAATTAACATTCCCACGTTTCCCTCCCTTTCTCCCCCCCTAAAATTTCATTTCCCTCTCTCTTTCTCTCTCCCTTTTTCCCTCCTCTCTCTCCCTCTCTTCTCCCAAAACCTTTTCCTTTAACCTAAATCCCAAAACCCTTGGACTCCCTTCCCCTTCAATTCTCAAATCTACATCTTCCATCAACTGGCAGTGAACTCATCCACAGAGGCAGAGCATGAGATGTTGTTGTATTGACCGGCTTGGAGACCACCACCAGACCGAGTGTGAGAATCGGTGGGGCTTCGGGCAGAGATTTTGGCATCTTCCCTTGCCATACACGACCGAGGCACTAGCGAGTTCACCTTTGCCAAGGCTTCGTGGTAAGCGAACCCACCTCTGACACTCGCCGCCCAACTCTGATGTCACCTTCTTGGGTAAGCTTTCATGGCCATTCTTCGTTCATCCAACAATCAGTTTGTGAACAATGGCCTTGTTTTCTTACATTTTTCTCTCTGTTCCCTGTCTTTCCTTTTTTCTTTCTGGGGAAATCGGTTGAATAGGTAGTGGCTATGGCGACCCAATCCACGCCTCCTCCCAATCCCCATGGAGGAGAAACCTCAAAATCCAGGTGAAATTGTCTTTCCTTTTTGTGACTTCTAGTCTTACTCAGTGATATATCTAGTATTATACTGAATGTTTGATTCTTATACTGCGTTTCGTTTCTGGAAAAGACTTGAAAAACTACTTTAATCACCCTGGAAATGGAGGTCTCCTGTCAGTTGGGACTCAAGACTTCAAAATCCGTGTAAAAATTTAGTTTAGTGATTATCTCGTTTGCTCTTCTGTGAACATGATATTGGTCAATTTTAAAAATATTTCGTGGCAGGTTCATGTGCTTGGCTTTTGAGCCATAAATCAAAAAGCCAAAAGTAGGCTTCCATAGCTTTTTAGGCTTGAAGTCTTGATGCCGTAGTGTTTGATTTTGACTAGAAAAACAATGCTCTCATGTGTGGGTTTAATTAGACTGGACTGGATCATTTTGGAATTTGTCTTCATGCTGTAGGTAATAATAATAGATGAGATACTAAAGTTTTTCTTAATGCTGTCATTGTTTTTTTCTCCCCTTTTTTCAAAGGAAAAAAGTTAGTTATTTTTCTCTCTTTTTTCATTTTTAAGAATAGTAAACACCAAAATTATCGGATATTGTTTAAAAAATTTAAAATTTTCATAATTTCACACTCCCAATTCTTGATTCTTTTCTATATTTATTTATTTATTAAAGGAGGGGGAGGAGGAAGGAAAAAAAAGTAGGGGTGTTCAAATCAAAAATTTGATTCAATTTTTAACAATTAGATTTAATTTTCTGATATAGATATTCTAAAAATTCAAACCAAACTAAATTAAAATTAATATTTCAAAAACTTATTTTAGCAAAAATTTTATTAATATTAATATAAATTGGCCGAAAGTTCTCTCACTGGCCAAATAAAAGTCTAAAAGCCGGTTCATTAGCGGCCCAAAGAAAGACATCGAAAGCCTACGAAAATAAGTGCAGTCCGTAACTCTCGGTTCTTTGTGGATTTTTAAAATTATTTTTTTTGAAATAAAATATACTTTTTATATTGACACGTTTCCAATTAGGCTTTTTGAGCTATTATTTTATGGAAAATCTGGTCCCCATAAAAGTTATTAAATGTTCACATCATGGCTGATCATGGAGTTCATTTAGATTACTTTCTGCTGTAACTAAAAAGGAAAAAAGGGAAAATCTTTATGTAAATGGGAAAAAAAAGATAAATTATAAAAAATATATTTTTTTAAAAGTTTTTAACATTTACACATAATTTTTGAGCAATAAAATGAAAAAAAAATTCAAATATTACAAAGATTTGAGGCTTTTTGTTCAAATATAAGAAAATGGGACTTCAAATGCAACTATTAACCAAAGACACTCTAAATTAATGAGAGTTTCATAATTCATATCATGCAATAAGAATTGAGTCTATTTGATATTTTTCCATGCATGCTATTCCTATGTATTATTTTTCATTACAAAATAACATGTGTGGTTTGTCCATGTTTAACAACTCAAAACTTGTCAAATTAAATTATTTTTTTCATTTTCTTTCTTTTTTTCTCGGCAAATTTTAGGGGTCTATAAAAATGGCATCAAAGCATTACATCATTCTGTTCTAGCCTAAAACTGCCATCTTACAGGGAAAGAAGCATTGAGAGTCTTTCCTACTTCTTGAATTGAAGGAGAAATTTTGTTATCCTCAAATGTGGAAAGCCATCTCATTTAACAAGTTGAAGAATGTCACAAGATGTTCGGAGAGTCTTCTTGGTGAGGGAGGGTTTGGTTATGTTTTCAAATGATGTATTGATAAACATACATTTATTGCTTCAAAGGCCCGAGTTTTGAATGAAAATTTGTTAGTTATTATATATATTTTCATGATTACATTGTATTTTTTATTAATATATGATAATATATTTTTTTGATGAATTATGAGCAAATTGTATTATTTTCATTATATTAGGTATTCTAAAAATGAAATATAGGTTTCTATTAGAAATAGACATTTGTATGAGAAAAAAATTAATAACAAAATTTAATTGTAGATTTTTCAACCTAAAGCAAAACTAGTTACAGAATTTAGTGACAAAATTTTTGTTGGTAATTTAATGACGAAATTTTTATTGGTAATTTAGTGACGGAATTTCTATTGGTAAATTTAGCGACAGAATTTTTCTGTCGTTAATTTTTTGTCGTTAAATTAGCGGCGGTCATTTTATCAACGGATTTTTTTCCATCGCTAAATCTGTTGTTAAATGTATTTAATGATGGATTTTATTGGTTTAGCGATAGAATTTCCGTCGTTAAAGTCTTGTTTTCTTGTAGTGTTTGTCCATAACCCAGAAAAAAATAAATAAATGATAGAAATTTGTGTAGTAATATTTTGGGAAGCCACGATCTGGGGCAAATTTAATTGAAAAAACTTCCCACTTCGTGGATACATTCACATGTATGCAGAGATAAACGGCATTGACCTTGGCGGTGGACTTGGTTTTTCTTATTTGCCTAGTCGGTGTTTCGAATAATTATGTCACCCGACACCCATACAAATTGTTGCCAACAACTCTTACAGCTGTTTGATTCAAGTCCTATTGCTAACTTAACATTGGTTATGGGTATTTGTTCCAAAAAATGTTCTTGGTTTTATTTTTCATTTTTTGTTAGAGAGAAGGATCGAATTTTTGTTATAATAAATTTTTTTTCCTAAACTTTTTTCCTTTATTTACCGAAAAATTCTTATGCAAATGCGTAAAAAAAAAAAAAAAAGAGATACTTCTCTTCACTTCTCCTTTCTTGCTGTACTTAATAACTATTTGAATGTTAAAAGAAAAGTATAGAGAGAGAGAGAGAGAGAGAGAGAGAGTTTAAAAGTACCTGAAAAAAATAATAAACTAGATTCTAAAAAGTCTAATTTGTTTTTAAAATTTTTTTGAATTTTTTATTTTATTTAACATAATAATGAAAAAGTTAAAAATAAAAATAAATCCGAATTTTTCAGATCAACCAAACAGCTCCTATTTAAGCCCAGGATGATTTGATTCCGTGTGGTTGTTCAATATATCTTGTCAACAAAAGTTTTAATTTTGTCCACACTTCGGATGGGTAAGGAAAATGTGTTATGTGTGTTTAATCTCTTCTTTAATCTCTAGTTTTGGAGCTAGAAAGTTGAGAGTTGACTTTCTTCTAAACAAAAAAAAAAAAAAAAAGTTTTAATTTCGTCATTTTAGCTTTTTTAGGGAAATTCCAAGCCTGAGTTGTCTCATATGCAATTGGTAGTGCCAAAATGTTAGGGTTGACGACATTCTTTCATGAGAAAGCAAAGCATGGATTATATATTAAATAAAAAATTATGAAGTCTATTTATTCAACTTCTTTCTAAAATTTTAATTGATGGAAGTCTGTCTGTTATAGAAAAATAAGCGTGAGAGTAATGTTTAGTTATGGGCCTTCTTGTTCAAAAATTAATTTTCAAGCTATTATATATTATTTGAAAACATAATGAAAATAATGTAAATTAATTAAAATTTGGGTAAATTCGTGGTTGACCTCGCTAAC
>CAJVSB020000345.1:0-57877 GCA_911865555.2 Thlaspi arvense
CCTGCCGCTTACAAATCTCTACCAAGTCCACCATTGCTTTGATATTATCTTTTGTTTTCAATCTGATATCCATCACAGTATAAAAGATATTATCAAAACAATTTTTTCAACATGTATTATATCAAGATTATGCCTAATCAAAAGCATTTTTCAATACAGAAAACTCCGAAAATATGCTCTATTTAGTCTAATTATGGTATATCCTGTATCCTAGTAATTTAGATCGACTATGCTCAATTACTTTGGAAAGAGAGCAAACTTATATCCCACTATTGTTCACCAGATAAATTTAGGTGGCGGCTCATCAGTCTCAACCTTATTCTTTATAAAATCTCTTTTTTCTCCTAAATACATGATCACACGGCAAAAATTGACGATGACAGTCAAACCATATAATTCTTATCACTGTACTTTAAAGTAAAAGCCTTTATTTTCTCCATACAATAAGAGCAAGCCAATTTACCAGCATGTCATCATCTACTTAAACAAACATTTCATATGTAGAAAAGCTATTGATTGTCCAAATTATAGCTACACGTAACATAAAATTTTGTTGTTGTGTACAAATATCATATGCTAAAACACCTACATACCAACAACAACTTCAATTAATCAACCAAAGGCTACAAATAAATATTAATTAAGCTCTTGCGATTTTTCGGACCAGGTATAATACATGTTAAAAAACATGTAAGGTTTTGTCATAGACATTTTTAGTACAAGGTTATAAGAAGTGACAATTACAGACTAACAACAATATGACTTGGACGACTGACTAAATGGAGTAAAACTATCAGAACATAATTCAAGCTTCATATTCCAAGACTCAATTACAAGTCAAGATATACTCTATTAAAGTACTTCCATGCTTCCCCATCTAATGGATGGCTTAAAACACCCTAAGGTCGTCTATTTTCATAATACCATCTCATATGAGGTAAAGAACTCATTAATGCATATAACCTTTGTAATCTTAGAATAAGTGGCAAATAATGTATCGACTTTACTGCCACATTTTTTAAATTTTCCCTTCCTACTCTACATGGTCGATATCTTGGCTTTCTGGCAAAATTTACATGAAAGTTCATCAATGTCATCTTTGTAATACAACATATAACCATTCTCACAACAATCAATTTTCATAACCTGCAACCCCAATTTTGACGCCAATTTTTCTAGTCTCGTAATAAGAATGAAGTATGTGTGAATATCCTCCTATGATTCATCTCACACATAAACTCAACATTGAATCGACACACTGATGCACGACATCTAATCAGACTTGATGCTCATTATTCTAGCTGCAACAGATAATTCAGAATGATAAGACCCTTGCCACAATGGTCTATTTGATGCATTCAATAAGTCAAAAAACTTTGAGCATCAACATTTAGGAGCATCCTCTATTCTCTGCTCAAAATGAGCATAGTACTCAGATCTACTAAAATGATATATCATCTCCTGATATTTATTTAGATTTCTCAAGTTGATTAGCTGAAGAACCACTAACATTATAAACTCTACTTACTCTAACATTGGGCTCCTCTCCATGATAAGTCCAATATCAACAACCTTCCATAAATCCTTTTGACAAAAATGAATCTTGATTATATTAGGCTCTAAATATTTTAAATATTTACATTTATAACAGGGACACCTAAGCAACATTTCTCTTATGAATTCTAGTTGTTGGCAAATATAGGAAAGGAACTCATCAACACCATTCACAAATTCCGGTTTCAATCCCCTTTTACCTGCATGGAGCCTATTATACATCCACCGACGATATTCTAGAATTTCCATATCTATGAACAATCAACAAAAAATGTGTTTTATTTATTATAACATTTAAAATTTTATTATCATTAAATTAATTACATAGCTACTTCTTAAATACACACACAATTCCAAAATTTTCTTTTATCACTATGATTAATCTGATTTTATGTGATTTACGTCAAAATTCTTTATATAATTACTTTGGTTTATGAAACAATTGAATATTTACTTATATTATTAATATTCCAATTAATATTTGGTTTGTTTATATTAATTTTTTTAAAAAAATCTAATATATTTTCAATTTAATTCATTATTATTATTATTATTAGAACTTTACTTTTTCATGTTGGATAAAAAATATTCATTTCTTGAATTAATCCTTAGAATTAATGTTGAATTAATATTCAAAACTTGAATTAATCTTGAATTAATATTCATTTCAACAAATTAAATTATTTGGAATTAATTTGATTTTATGTGATTTACGTCAAAATTTCTTTAATATACTTATCTTGATTTATGATATGATTGAATATTTATGATATATTATTAATATTCCAATCAAGATTTGGTTTGGTTTAATTTATCACTTTAAAAAAAAAATAATATATTTTTTAATTTAATTCATTATCATCATCATCATCATTAGAACTTTACATTTTCATGTTGGGTAAAAAAAATTTATTTCTTTAATTAATATTTATAATTAATATTGAATTAATATTCATTACTTGAATTAATCTTGAATTAATATCCACTTCAACAAATTAAATTAATTTTGGAATTAATTTTTATTAGATTTTGAATTTTAAATCATTAAATTAGTAGTATATAATATTTTGTCATTAAATATATCGATAATTAGACACCCCCCATTTTTTAGAAGGAAAGCTTTTAGAGCTCTCAGAAACTAATCCCACTCCACAAGAAAAATTTAGGGAAGATAAAGAATTTATGAAGATATAGAATTTTCTAGATTTTCAATGTTTTCTGTTTCCAGAAATGCAGAAAATGCAAACTGATCACAGAAAACAGAATATAAATCCAAATAGGCCTGCTGAGAAGCTCTTAGAATAGTCAGCACTAAATGTAGCTAACTTAATAGCAAAATGGAGCTTACCAGGAGCTATATACGGTAAGAACCTGCTACTGTATTTGAAACTCTAGAACATTCTGAAGCACTAACAAGCTTTGCTAGCCCAAAATCTGCCAGAAATGCTTCAAACTGTGGTCCCACCAAGATGTTATTGGCCTTGATATCACAGTGAACAATGGTAGGAAAGCAGTCATGGTGAAGATAAGCCAAGCCACGGGTAGCTCCCAATACAATCTTATACCTTGCATCCCAGTCCAGGAACATCCTTTCTCATGGGAGTCCTCCTAAACTTCCATTATTGATATAATCAAACAAGAGCAATCTAGTCTTCCCGTTACTACAACACCCAAAAGCCTCACAATATTTTTGTGCCTGATTGATCAAGTGTTGTAACTTCTGCAGTGAACAAGTCTCGTTCTGGAATCTCACCTTGAGTTCTGATAGGCCACAGCTTCTTCACCGCAATAACCTGGCATGATGGGGTCTCAACGCGGTAGACCACTCCTTGAGCAACCCTTTCCAATAATGTTACAGTCTAGAAGCTGTGTCAAAATATCTTCCACGGAAAAGTTTAGTTTTTGGAATGGGGTCATTTCCCACTCTAAACCATACTCTTCATCGGTATTACTTCCTTGTTTACTTCCCTGAGCTTTATCAGTGAAACTACTCCAATAGTTACCATTATTATAGCTACAGTGCTATTAGAACAATTAAAACAACGAGATTCTTTGGGGATTTCTTCTCCTGTTGACACTGGCTCCTGTCAATGCAAAGCTTTGGATTACCAAGGAAGTCGCTGGCTGGGAGATCTTGAAAGAACTTAGTATCAGGAAGAAAACCCGAAAAGCTGTTGCATGAAACATTCAAAGAAGCTAGTAGTTGTCTAGATTGGCTAGTACTTCTAGGCTTCCTTTAGGCTATTGTGAGAAAGGTCTAAATTTGCTATAGCTTTGAAAAGTTTGAAAAGCTTTCTGGGATGGGTCCTTTCAAAACATTCCAACTCAAGTTCAATAAGATGTCTAGTCCTTGCAACTGACCAATCTCATCAGGAATTGAGCCACTGATTCTGTTGTTGCTAATGTCTAGAAGCTGCAAGTCCTTACATAAACCTAGTGATTTAGGAATTGTACCAGTAATGCAGTTCCCACTCAATATGAGTTTGTTCAGCGATTTGAGATCGCCAAATTTTCTGAGGCATGGTGCCTGTGATTCTGTTCATGGAGAGGTTTGAAACATTGAGTTTTACAAGAAATTGGAATTATTAGAAATATATAATTAAAAAAAGAGAGAGAAATATAAAATTATATAAATATTATATAATGTATATTTGGAATGGAATCCTTCTAAAATTGAAGAAATTTGGAAAGAAAAGAGATTAATCTTCACTTAAAATTTTATAATATTCAAATAATTGAAAGACCATCATATTTTGCAATTATCTAAACAAGAAACAAAAAATGAAAAATATTTTATTTAATTTTTTATTCATTAAAATAAAAGAACCCACCTTGCTTTTTTTTCTTCCCCAATTTTAAGTTCCTAGCCGTGTAGAATCTGATCTGAACTCCAAACGTTTGAAGAATTTTTACAGCTAATACTAAGGGGAAATATCATTTAAATAAAAGCTCAGATTTTGACTAAGAGCTTTAGCTTAAATAGGGATTTAAGCTTCATTGGAGGCAAGTTATAACTTTTCGTGTCAACTTTTTTTTTTAAAAAAAAAACCCAGATTTCTTTTATATTACTAGTTGACCCCAACTTTTAAATAGATTAATGCTTTTCTTTTACCATTTTTTCGATTTAGAAATAATATACACAGATATTCTTTCAAAAAAGCCTAATGAAACCCAACATCCCATCTCTTGCTTGCAAGGGTAGCCAACTCTTGCGGATGGAGGTTTGCTTTCTTCTTCGAGTTCTCCCACCACGCATTCTTGACAGTCACCTAATTTGAGTTAAACCAAAGCAAGTACATTAACTTCCACGAAGGGATGTTTCTCGAATAAGCTAAAGCAACAACATTAGAATAAGCAAGAGGGAGTAGAGAGAGAGAGAGAAGATGGGGGAGATGGGGACTATATTATTGATCTTTTTGAGTTGGGTGTGAGGGAAGGGAAGGTTCATGCATGGGGAAAGAAAGGCGATTGTCTCCCATGGGTGAGGTAATGTATCAAATTGGAAGGCGACTGCTTGACATGGACAATGTTTTAGCACACATTTCAAAGACATAACAACAATATTATTGCAGAAAGGCATTGTGGCATCTACCTCTCTTTTTGGTGCCAACTTGTACTTTTCGTTTGTTTGGATGGTTGTAAAAGTTCGAACTCATATAAAAAAAACACACACACACTAACCAGAAACCCACCTTTTTTATATTTTCTTTAATTGCAGTCCATACATCAGCCCATGATGATAATTTAAACTTTAGCAAAAGGGGAAAACCTCATTGTTGACCTTAAGTTTAATTTAAATCTTACTTTAGTCCCTTGTATTTAAAAATTGACATTATCATCCTTAGTTAATAATTTAAATTCCATATTATTTTCTCAAGTCACTTTTCTAACACATCTAGAAAAAGGTCTAGTGCGCCTCACTAGCAAAATTTTGTAAAAGTATTTTTCTCATATAAAAAATAGAAAATTAGAGGTCAAAAAAGGTTTACCATGGATGTTTTTTGACCTCCTCCTCTTCTCCTAAAAATGGATAGCATCCTAGTTCTCCCTCCATTATCCCAGACATGCTAAAGAACTACAAAAACCTTGATTCATTCCCTTCCTTGTTCATCCCTCACTCAAAATTGTTTTTACAATGTGCAAGAATCGACGTGATTAACCCTATTTCGAGCAAGCAATCAATAGTGGCTAGGTATAAAAGCCCCCCAACTAGCAATTGACGCTATTGAGGGCGTTGACAAACCATTTCTTGGATTAGGTATCAGCAAACAAAGGCCAATGGAAATGGCAATGTCAAGCTTGGCAAGGAAGAGGAACAAGTGATGGAAGGCGAGGGAGTTTGAGGGAGAGAGACATAGTAAGTGTAGTCGTGTTCTTCGATCACGTTCATGAGGTCTTTGTCGATGGAGACGAAAATGAGAGTCGAGGTCCTTATTCAAGAGTTTTTTTGTAGTTCTTCAGCAAGCTTGCAGTGATGGAGGGAAAACTAGGATACTATTTATTTGAGTTGAGGAATAGTAGATCGAAAAACACCAATAGCAAGTTTCTCTCATTCTTTGATTATTATATTTTTTTATTTACACATATATATGACTTTATAAAAGCATACAAGTGAGTTTTTCCTAACTAGAAATAGTCTGAAAATGACTCGAGGAATTAAAGTGAAACTTTTGTTAAATATTTGGGACAATGACGTTAGTTTTTATACATGGGGGCTAAAATGAAATTTAAATTAAGCTTGGGGAGGAACAAAGAATTTTCTCTAACAAAAGTTTTAAGCAATAGAAGGCCTAGTTTCACTAGCACATCAGCTTGACACCTTTACATTACAATTATATCGCTAAGTTTACATGTCCTTTTTTGCCTCCCAAGCTGTCAATTCAATATAATCTCTCTCTTTAACCCAGGCAATCTATACGAAGTATATGAAAAGGATTCAAGATTCGGATCCTGTTTTTTTCGGTGGTCCTGGCTAAAAACAAGGGCGTCTAGTCTTAGCTTTATCCCACTTGTCCGTGACAAAGATAACAAAATAGAAAAAAAATTCAGGTGACTGAATTTAAGCTATACAACTAGCTGAGATAGAACAAGTAGCAGAGCACATGCCTCCTCATCATGTCAAGCAATGCCGCCATCACAATATTCTCTTTTCTTCCTCAACATCTCTCTCATCTCTGCTTTGAACCAAGAAGCCTCTCTCTCCTCTCATGGCTCTCCACATTCAACAATTCGGCTTTCTTCTCATGGAATGCCACTCACCAAGACCCATGTAACTAGGCCTTCATCAAATGCAACAAAAAATAACTTTGTCTCAGAAATCACCATTCAATTCGTCAACCTTACCGGAGAAATCCGCCTTCAATTGGAAACTTTTCATCACTGAACAAATTAGACCTTAGCTTCAATGCTCTCAAAGGAACAATACCCCCAGAAATCGAAACTTGAAGTACTATCACTTAGCTCCAATACTTTGGAAGGAGAAATCCCAACTGAAATCTTAACTGCTCGAGGCTTTGAAAGCTTGAATTGTTCGACAACCATTTTTCAAGTAGAATTCCAGCAGAAATAGGCCAGCAGTTATGGGCTCTGTAGATCTTTCGTGTAGGTGGGAACCCGGGAATCCATGTAGAGATTCCAATGCAGATATCAAACTGCAGAGAACTAGGGTTTCTGGGTCTTGCAGATACTGGGATTTCGGGCCAAATTCCGTACAGTTTGGGAGAGTTGCAGAATCTCAAGACTCTATCAGTTTACACAGCAAATCTCACAGGAGAGATTCCTCCTGAAATTGGCAATTGTTCTGCCTGGAGGACTTATTTGTTTATGGAAATCAAATTTCTGGTGAGATTCCCAGTGAGCTAAGCATGTTGAAGAATCTCAAAAGGGTGTTTACTGTGGCAGAACAAACTTAGTGGGTACATTCTAGGGTCTCTTGGCAACTGTTCAAGCTTGACAGGGATTGATTTTCGGTGATGAATTCTCTGATGGGTGAAATTCCTGCATCTCTGGCAAGTTTAGCTGGATTGGAGGAGCTCCTTTTGTCCAAAAATAACATTTCAGGCAAAATTCCAACTTAAAACAGCTTGAGTTGGACAACAACAGACTCACTGGATATTATTCCACCAGCTATAGGAGAGCTTGGGGAGCTTTCTTTATTCTTCGCTTGGCAGAATCAGCTCAATGGGATCATCCCGTACGAGCTGGCTGAGTGTGAGAAGCTTCAGGAGATTGACCTCTCACACAATTTTCTTACTGGATCAGTTCCAAGGGCCCTTTTCAACCTCAAGAACTTGACCAAATTACTGTTGATATCAAATGAACTCTCTAAAGGACTTCCAGCTGCTATTGGCAATTGCACCAGATTGACCCGGTTATGTTTGGGCTTAAACGTGTTATCTGGTCAAATCCCACCAGAAATCGGGCTTTTACAAAGCCTGAGTTTTCTTGAGTTGTCCAAAATCAGTTCACTGGAGAAATCCCTTCCGAGATTGGCGACTATGCTCAGCTAGAAATTGTTATTTGAATGCTAATAAGCTCCAAGGCAAGATCCCTACCTCCTTCCAATTTCTTGTAAAACTCAATGTTTTAGACCTCTCCATGAACAGAATCACAGGCACCATGCCTCAGAAATTTGGCGATCTCAAATCGCTGAACAAACTCATATTGAGTGGGAACTACATTACTAGTACAATTCCTAAATCACTAGGTTTATGTAAGGACTTGCAGCTTCTAGACATCAGCAACAACAGAATCAATGCTCAATTCCTGATGAGATTGGTCAGTTGCAAGGACTAGACATCTTATTGAACTTGAGTTGGAATGTTTTGAAAGGACCCATCCCAGAAAGCTTTTCAAACTTTTCAAAGCTAGCAAATTTAGACCTTTCTCACAACAACCTAACATGAAGCCTAGAAGTACTAGCCAATCTAGACAACCTAGCTTCTTTGAATGTTTCATGCACACAACTTCTCAGGTTTTCTTCCTGATACTAAGTTCTTTCAAGATCTCCCAGCCAGCTACTTCCTTGGTAATCCAAAGCTTTGCATTGACAGGAGCCAATGTCAAAAGGAGAAGAAATCCCCAAAGAATCTCGTTGTTCTAATTGTTCTAAACATGACTGTAGCTATAATAATGGTAACTATTGGAGTAGTTTCACTGATAAGAGCTCAAGGAAGTAAACAAGGACTGAATACCGATGAAGAGTAGGTTTAGAGTGGGAAATGACCCCATTCCAAAAACTAAACTTTTCCGTGGAAGATATTTTGACACAGCTTCTAAACTGTAACATTATTGGAAAGGGTTGCTCAGGAGTGGTCTACCGCATTGAGACCCCATCATGCCAGGTTATTGCAGTGAAGAAGTTGTGGCCTATCAGAACTCAAGGTGAGATTCCAGAACAAGACTTGTTCACTGCAGAAGTTACAACACTTGGATCAATCAGGCACAAAAATATTGTGAGGCTTCTGGGGTGTTGTAGTAACGGGAAGACTAGATTGCTCTTGTTTGATTATATCAGTAATGGAAGTTTAGGAGGACTGCTCCACAAGAAGAGGATATTCCTGGACTGGGATGCAAGGTATAAGATTGTATTGGGAGCTGCCCGTGGCTTGGCTTATCTTCACCATGACTGCTTTCCTCCCATTGTTCACTGTGATATCAAGGCCAATAACATCTTGGTGGGACCACAGTTTGAAGTATTTCTGGCAGATTTTGGGCTAGCAAAGCTTGACAGTGCTTCAGAATGTTCTAGAGTTTCAAATACAGTAGCAGGTTCTTACGGGTATATAGCTCCTGGTAAGCTCCATTTTGCTATTAAGTTAGCTACATTTAGTGCTGACTATTCCAAGAGCTTCTCAGCAGGCCTATTTGGATTTATATTCTGTTTTTAATCATCAGTTTGCATTTTCTGCATTTCTGGAAACAGAAAACACTGAAAATCTAGAAAATTCTATTATCTTCCCATAAATTTTTCTTGTGGAGTGGGATTAGTTTCTGAGAGCTCTGAAAGCTTTCCTTCTAAAATATGGGGGGTGTCTTGCAGGTTCTTACGGGTATATAGCTCGTGGTAAGCTTTTGAAATGTGTATAGATATTTTACAAACTATAGAGAATGTTTCTAGTCAACAATTTTTTAGAGCTATTAGAGAATTTAGTGCTAGTGAGATGGCCATTATTATGTTTTTACGGTTGACTGATAGGCGTAGGAGAGAATGGCTTGATACTCTTAGGGATTCTTAATTTATATTTGTTTAGTGTAAACATTCTTTAAATTGTGTAAATTTATTTTTTATTATTATCCTGGCTCCAAGCCTGGTTCACTATTTGTAATACAAGGTGGATTTCTTGCCTTCATATGAAAGGAGTCTAGGGCTGTTTTAACTCTGCAGAGGCTTAATTTGGCAAAGCTTTTAAAGAAAGGTGTAAGGGTGCCTGCTCTACCTCCAATTGCTAACTTCTCATATTTGACAAAGTCATACTCTAATGTGTTTGCTGTGTTCTCAAACACCTCAAATTGTCTGTCTTCACCAAGGTTTGCATTTATCAGCCCATATATTAATGTTTATAAGTTTTTTCTTCTCATGTATATGCTAAACTTCTTCTTCTTCTCTTTTTTTTTTTTTTTCTCTAATGAATTTTTTGTATCATTGTCTTTCATCAGTGCTTTTACATTTATATGTAACTTTATGAAGCTGGATAACAAATCATCATTGAGAAACTATCATAATTTTTAGGACTATATCTTCTTTCTTAGGTGAGGACAGGTTGTGTGCAACTCAAAGGATGCTCCATCCTAACCTGGGCATTTGGGTTGAATCATGGAAACAGCCTCTTTCAATGTAGAGGTAAGATTGCAACATCTACCCCTCAGATGGTGGAGTAGTAAAAGCTTCATGAAGTGCACTATCATTATATTCTAGTTAGATGGTTGGTGAAGATAGATGCTCTAGTTGATTCTATGCTTGGTTCAATCCACCAAAGATCTTGAGGTATGAAGCATATTATGCTTTAGTCTTCTTCCTAATGGTAAATTAAAGCAGTAAATAGAAAACACACTATCTGCTTCAAAGCAGTAATTTGAGATTTTCTTTGTTTTTGAAACCTTATCTTATTCTGATGACTCTCACCAGATGTGGTGATGCATAGCAAACTAGTTATAGAGAACATCTGAAACTGAAAGGAAAATACGAGTCCTTGCAACGCTACCAAAGTTATGTACCGGCCTTCAGTGGTTCTGTTTTCTGAAATTTGCTTTTCTTTTCTGGGTTCTGGTTTTTTCTAGTTGCCTAAGACATCTCACAAATTTATCGAAGTTTGCCTGCCAAAAAACTTCTTTCTATTGGTTCCAGCTTCTGTATCTAATTCTAAACCACCCTGCTGATACAGTAAAGGCAGGAATTTGAAAATCATCACCTGGATGAATCAAGTAAATTTGGTGAAAATTTGGTGTCAAGTAAATTTGAGACCAACCTCATCCCCAATTGCCATTATTGGGGGATTTTCCTCGCCATCTTGTACATAATTATCACTCTTGGTGCATGTTTCAACTAAAAATCTTAGTGTTTCCATTGGAGCAGCTGCTACTGAAGCGCATTGCTCTACAGCTTGTGATTCTTTGCTCACCTGTATTAATGTATAAACAATGAAACTACTGATGATAGAGCTTAGAAACTACTGAAACTACTCTTTGCTCACCTGTGATTCTTTGCTCATATGATAGAAATAATATTACAGGTCTTAAGCTTCCTCATGTTAGATATTAAAATTAAAGAAAGTGCCAATTGGTAGGTGAGGGTAATGCTAAGACACAGGTTGGATAAGATGCATATATGTTGGAATAGTCAACAAATAAAAGTTTATATGACTTGCTCAAAGTGACCTAGAGTATTATCACAAAGTGCCGTGTAGAGGTACTTTATCTTGTAATGCAAAATAGAAAGAAACCTTGTTGTATTTTGCTTGTTTAAATGTGAAAACACATTCATTGATTCTTGTTATGAGGTCTTCTTATGTTAATTCTATGAAATCTTCTAATAGTTTACATTGGATTTATAAGTTTTTGCCATATTTGATCTTAATGGAAATGATGTTTTGTTAGTATTTGTATATTAGCGCTCTTTCAATGTGATGTTAAATTGATTCATCCTTGTTACTTTCAGGTAGAAAGAAAAGCAGAGGACCTTGGTGGGTGCAGGAGAGAGATCAACGTGAGGTGATTGAAAATCCTATTTACTTGTTCTTGCCATAGTGGTGGACTCTACAGCAAATGTAATCACTCTAACCTATTATCAAGTTGTAGTTAAGCACTATTTGTGATGGTTAAAAATTGCATTAAGTTAAAAAAAAAAAAAAAAAAACTTCAATCCAAAAAAAAAAATTGCATTAAGTGTCTGAGAAGTGTTTGATAAATAAGTTAGAGATTTTCCATTCATTCTCTGTATTAGAAGGCAACTAGCAAAGTGTGTTTCTAGTGCGTCTAGAGTAGCAGCTATCTCTAGCTCTGGCAAACTGGAGCTGTTGAAGAGCTTGGGAAGCTGATTTGGCCATTGATTACATCAATACTGGAGAAGTTTGATGTTATTTCCAATACAGTTAGTGAGATCCTGAATTTGCCTTTGATTATCAAACTTGTAGTTGTGATATTGTTTTATCTTATCAAAGGGGACATTATCTTGTCAGAAATCAGATACTGTGTACGGGATTTTTTTGTTGTTAAAATGTTCAGTACTATATCATTTAAAAGATCAAGCTTGTGAAGAGAGGAGCAAAATATAGTCACTTGATACTTAACGTGCCTCCCTCACTTGTGATCAAACTATTTTACTTGCAAATACACCAACACATGCAAACTTTTGAGTGTAAGCATGTAAAACAAATTCTAGATAATTGCTATCAAATAATTGAGTGTAAGCATTCTGGAACAATGAGTTGGTCTCAACAAATTATCTGTAGGAAGTTACTATAATAACCCAAATTTTAAATAAATAATATAATAATAATTAATTAAATTAATAATCAGGGGCTTAATTGTGAAAATTAGAAATTTGAGGGCTTAATTTGGGAATATTAGAAGTTTGGGGGTTGATTTGGGAATTCTGGAAAGTATGGGATTTCAATGAAATTTGTCAGGGAATGAATTGAAGAAAAAACAAAATTGAGGACTAGATCTAAAGAAAATACAAATTTTGGTCTAAATCGGTGGCCTAAGCTTTTGACGCCGAATTCGCCGCAATGGTTGAAGTTTTCGGTGATTTGTTCACACCGCCATGTGCATATTTAAGAGAGGAATGAAAGCCCTCTCTCAGTTTTGGAATTTGGGTGAGTTTAGAGAGAGAAATTGAGAGTTTTCTACAAACGGGTTCGTCCGTGATTCGTGAGGAGATTTGGAAAAATTTTGATGATTTATTAGTTTTTGATCCGATTATTGGGCGTAGTTCGACTTGTTCTGCTCAGATCTACCAATTTCAGGTGTGGATTGATAACGTAAGTGAGTTTTTCTATTTTATTTCGATTTTTTATAATTTATTTTTGATTTTCAGAAGTTACAGACCCGGTTCTGCTGGGTGAACTAGGCGGGACCGGATGATCCGGGTCCCCTGTGCGGGCTGCAGCCCATCCGGGCCATTGGGCTCAGACAGGCCTGCCAGGTGGCCCGTGGCTTCTAGGCAGCCCACAGACTGGAAACCACAGGCCGGCCTCTATTCTTCTATTAAAAAAAAGAAATGATGCTGCAGGCGGCAACCCGAGCCGGCTCTGAGCAGAGCTAGATGGGAGCCGAGCTGAGTCGGGGGCGAGCCGGATGGGAGCTGAGCCGAGCCGAGGGCGAGCCGGTGACAAGCCAAGCCAAGCCGAGCCGACTCAGCTTAAAAAAAAAAAAAGAAAAGAAAAGTTGACTGAACCGGCCAGTGGCTTTGACTGGTCGGTTCAGTAGTCAAATGACCTCGAAATTGGGAAGTTGAACCGGTTCTAGAATTAGGGAGAAAAGACTTACTGAACCAAGTTGGTTCGGGGGTTCGGGGAGGTTCGATTAGACCGGAAATTAAGTGTTTTTAATTGAACCGACCCGGTTCAAGGAAAATTAATAATAAATTGGCCAGTTCAGCTTTATTTTGGCCCATTTTTGACTGGTTCATAGTGGTTCTTAGAGTTTTTGGGCCTTCCAAATCTGATTTTGAGGGTTTCGTGGCCAAACGAGTTTGGGATGAGATAGTTTTAAGCTAGTTTAAGCCGGTTTAAGGGTTTTTAGTGATTGGTTTATTATGGTTCAGGATTTTAAAGGATGGTTCACTATTGTTAAAGATTGTTGAGTGGAAATTAACTCTATTAGTGAAACACGTGAGTCTCGTTATGGGTTTTGGTGCCTTGGAATGCGTGCCAAGGGGTCCCGGGACTTCTCTATTGGCTTGATTGATTTTGTACTGTGAGTGATGATACATTCTCTATGCCTGTGTTTTATACGGTGATTTTGGATATTGATTGATTTATGTTTTTCTAAAATGTATTTTGATGTATATACAAATAGGATATGTGTTATATGATTTGGTATATGGTCAGTGAGCTATATTAGTATGCGATACTGGTTTGAGATTTTGAAATGTATATGTATGTATTGTTCGAATTGTATGTGGTAGTTATGTTTGGTATTGGGGTTTGGTGCCCTGATGGGCGACCCTGATGGGGAGTGATGTGAACCCGATTGGGTGATGGCCATCTGATGTGATATTGATTATGATTATGGCTATGATCCCTATGATTGAGGCTGGAATATTGTGATATGATATTTACACTCCCACATATGTATGATTTGATATTGAACTGCTCACTGTATTTATATGTGTTAAAATGGTTTGAAACTTGTGGTATGATATTTATCCCAACATGCATAGACTAGGTATCATCTGTACTCGCTGAGTTTCGCGACTCATCTTTTTATTATCATTCCAGATCAGGTTGACTGCTCGTATTCCAGTTGCGAGGATTTGTCTTGAGATTCGAAATTCGATCGATGTACGGGCACATTTATTTATGTTACTGTTTTGTACTCTAGAGACTCCTTTGTTATTCTCAAACAAGATTCTGGTTTGTATTTGAGGATTGAGTTTGTATGACATACTTGATATTACTCATATGATATGATGGTTTGAATCATGTGAGATGGTCTTGAGGCTGACTAGGGTCGGTGGGCCCTAGTGCCGGTCACAGGCCCGAGATCGGGGCGTGACAGAGTGGTATCAGAGCTATAGGTTTATTCTGAGAGTTACAAGGAGCGGGTTTCTTTGGTAGTGCTTTTATTATGAAGGTGAGGGCCCTACTTTCATAATGGAAGGACTGCCGAAGACCTTTTAGGGTGTGTTTGGCGTCAGCTTTTTAAATTCCTTTATGTGTCCGATTACTTTGATATCCTTTTAATCATCGTATTTTGTGCATAGATGGATTCACCAGTTGATGTGCCTGTGACTTTGGCTGACATACCCGCTATGTCTAGAGAGGCTGTCGCATCAGGAGATTCCACGAGTGGATCAACCCCTCCTCCGATTGCTGGGAGGAGACGAGGGAGAGGACGTGGGAGGACGACTAGATCAGCCCGAGAGGCGACTATAAGTCAGAATGTTATGATACCGACTGATGCATGGACTGGACTCATAGAGGAAGTCCAAGAGCTATGCAGGGTAGTGACTGATATCCCTGGGGGTAGTACTGGCGGGGGACGACAACCAGCACCAGATAGAGGACAGCCGAGCACTACTGCCACTCCGGGGGAAACAGTACTAGCACAGCCAGCCGCAGTTAGTACACTGTTAGGTACTCCTAATGTATCCGCCATGACAGCTCCGGTATCACAACAAACGGAGTTTGATGAATATTTCAAGGACTTTCTTAAGATGGATCCCCCTATTTTCACTGGATCTATGACACAGGAGGATCCGCATGAGTTTCTACGTCAGCTGGATGAATTGTTTGAGATTCTACAATGCTCCGAGGTGAGACGAGTACGGCTAACGGTTTTCTGTTTCAGAGGAATGGCTCGAGAATGGTATGATAGAGTGATCGCACTAAGGCCAGCAGGTGCCATCCCCTTGACATGGGAGGTATTTTGCAGGATGTTCTTAGAGAGCTTTATGCCTAGCAGCAGATTGTCAGAGCTAACCTTAGAGTTTGAAAGGTTGGTGCGGGGACCCGAAATGTCAGTAGCGGAGTACGAGCAGTTTACTTGACTTTCTCGGTATACTACTATTCATACTGCCGATGAAGTTTCACGAGCTACTAGGTTTATCGGTGGGTTGTCCTACTCTTTGTTTTGTGCCATGGGATCACAAATGGGCCCAATTACTTATGACCGTGCAGTTAAGTGTGCACGACGCTTGGAGACGAGAGGTGTATCGGAGCGTGTACATGGGGATTCAGCTAAGAAGACCAAGACGGATGGTTCTTTCAGTGGCATTAATTCCAGGAGAGGGTCATTGTCTCGCGGACATCAGCGATTCGGCATGGGGGGCTCGTCTAGTAGGCAGTCAGCAGCAGGTAGTGTTACTGCATCTAGTGGTCGTGGTTCAACGGGCAGGTAGTCCATTATTGGTTATAACTGTGGCCAGCAGGGTCATGTAAGTAGAGATTACTTGCATTTGCAAGAGATTGCCAGAGCTACAAGAGCTTGTTTTAGATGCGGCCAACAGGGCCATAGGGCTAAGGATTGCCTTTCTTTTCAGGATGCTACTCCAATGGCAGGAACTTGTCTTCGATGCGGTCGGCAGGGACATATAGCACGAGACTGTCCTATTTCACCAAAAGCCGTATTAGCTGCATGTATTATGTCACAGACACAAGGACAGACTAGAGAAGAATCGTTTGTTGCTCGTGGCTGAGGAAATGGAGTTAGAGGTCATGGCAGAGGCCAGGCGTGGGTGTATGCACTAACCCGCTAGGATGCTCAAGCTTTAAATGCTATGATTACAAGTATGATATCAATATATTCTCTTGAGGCTTATGTATTGTTTGATCCGGGATCCACTTATTCGTATGTATCAGTGAGTTTCTCGACTCAATTCAATAAACAACCAGAACCACTAAGTGTCCTTTCTTTGTAGTGACGCCGATTGTTGAGTCTGTTAGGGTGACCCAGGTATATAAGTCATGTCCAGTTAGTATTACTGGCAGGGATTCCACAGTGGACCTGATTCTGCTAGCTATGTTAGAGTTTGATGTGATTCTGGGTATGGACTGGTTGGCTTCATGTTATACCACCCTAAACTGTCATTTTAAGACAGTTAATTTTGAGCCGCCAGGTGAGATGTCATATGCCTTTCAAGGAGACTATTCATTGACTCCAGCCCTATTATATCATATTTGAGGGCTCAGCACTTACTTAGTCGGGGATGTTAGGGAGTTTTGGCTACTGTTATAGATACACGAGTTGAAGAGTCACAATTAGAATAAATGCTGGTAGTTAAGGAGTTTTCAGACGTATTTCCGGAAGAGTTACCCTGTATTCCTCCTGATAGGGATGTAGAATTTTGTATTGATCTATTACCAGGTACTCAGCCTATCTTTATTCCACCTTATCGTATGGCTTCGGTAGAACTCCGAGAGCTTAAGGAATAGTTGTAGGATTTGTTGGATAAGGGTTTTATCAGACCGAGCACTTCTCCTTGGGGAGCACCTGTTTTGTTTATTAAAAAGAAGGATGGGTCCTTGAGACTTTATATTGATTACCGCAGCTTAATAAGGTAACTGTACGTAACAGATATCCGCTGCCCAGGATAGATGACTTGTTCGATCAGTTAAGTGAGGCCAGTCACTTTTCAAAAATCGATCTTCGATCTGGCTATCACCAATTGAAGATCAAACAAGGAGATATTCTGAAGACAGCTTTTAGAACTTAATACGGACATTATGAGTTCCTAGTAATGTCCTTTGGGTTGACAAATGCTCCAGCTGCATTTATGGATTTGATGAATCGAGTATTTCGAGCTTTTCTGGACAAGTTTGTAATCGTGTTTATTGACGATATTTTGGCATACTCGAGGAGCGAAAAAGAGCATGAGATGCACTTGTGGATAGTTTTGTAGACACTACGAGATCACCAGTTGTATGCCAAGTTCTCGAAATGTGAGTTTTGGTGTGACAATGTAGCCTTCTTAGGGCATATAGTATCTAGAGATGGGATTACTGTTGATTCCTATAAAATCGAGGCCATACAGCAGTGGTCGAGGCCTACGAATGCTAGCGACAATAATACCTAGCCAAGCCCAAAAAGCTGCAAATCTCTAAGATAGCTACGCCTTTGACTAGATTGACCCAGAAAGGAATTAAGTTTCAAGGTCAGATGCTTGTGAGGAGAGCCTTCAGAGGCTCAAGCACTGTTTGACTACTACACCTGTATTGGCCTTACCCTCGGGAATAGGTGGATTTTTAGCGTATTATGATGCCTCCCGAGTAGGTTTGGGTTGCGTGTTGATGCAACAGGGGCGAGTAACAGCTTATGCTTCTAGATAGCTTAAAAAGCACGAGCAGAATTATCCTACTCATGATTTAGAGTTGGCGGCAGTGGTATTTGCACTTAAGATATGGAGACATCACTTGTATGGAGAGCCTTGTGAGATTTTCACAGATCATAAGAGTCTGAAGTATATCTTTGACCAGAAGGACCTGAACCTCAGATAGCGGAGATGGCTAGAGTTTCTTAAAGATTATGACTGTACTATACAGTATCATCCTGGAAAGGCAAATGTGGTCACTGACGCTTTAAGTAGGAAGTCTATGGGGAGCTTAGCACATATTGTTCCAGAAAGATGACCTTTGATAGCAGCCTTATACAGTTTAGAAGGTGATGGAATACAATTACAAGTAGAGAATACTGGAAGGTTATTGGCTCAGATGCATATACAGCCATCCTTGATTAACAAGATCAAGGAGGGGCAGGAGAGAGATGACAAGTTGTGCAAACTGAGAGAAGATGTATGAACAGGTAGGAGTACTGAATTTGAGGTTGATTTAGAAGGGGTATTGCGATGTGGGAGTCGACTATGTGTACTTGAGGTGGATGAATTGAGGAAGACCATTCTGACGGAAGCACACAACTCTCGATATACTGTTCACCCTGGTGCTACCAAGATGTATCAAGACTTGAGACAGTTTTATTGGTGGGAAGGGATGAAGAGGGATGTAGCCAACTTTGTATCAAGATGTTTGACTTGTCAACAAGTAAAGATTGAGCATTAGAAACCAGCAGGATTACATCAGCAGATCGAGATACCTGAGTGGAAGTGGGAGGGCATTGCCATGGATTTTGTGACTGGATTGCCTCGTATCACTAGGGGTTATGACTCGATATGGGTTATAGTAGATCATCTGACCAAGACCACACATTTCCTTTCAGTTAAGACTAACTATAGTGTATCACAGTATGCCCAGTTGTACTTAAATGAGATTGTGCAGTTACACGGGGTGCCTTTGTCTATCATTTCTGATAGGGGATCCCAATTTACATCTCGATTTTGGAGGGCATTTCAGGAGGCTGTTAGGACTCGGGTGGATTTGAGTGCAGCATTCCACCCTCAAACTGATGGTCAGTCAGAGAAAACTATACAGATATTGGAGGATATGTTACAGGCTTGTGTATTGGACTTTGGAGGCAGTTAGAGTCAGTATTTATCGTTAATAGAGTTCACGTATAACAACAGCTATCAATCCAGTATATAGATGGCCCCATTTGAGGCATTGTATGGCCGACAGTGTCGGTCACCGATTGGTTGGCTTGAGACTGGGGAGTCGAATTTATTGGGACCAAACTTGATTCGGGACGCGGTGGAAAAGATTCATTTGATTAGGGAGAGGCTATTTGCAGCCCAAAGTAGGCAGAAGGCTTATGTGGATCACTGACGTCGCCCCTTGGAATTTGCAGTTGGAGATCACATTTTTCTGAGGGTTTTTCCGATGAAGGGCATGGCTAGATTTGGTAAGAAAGGGAAACTTAGTCCTCGTTATATTGGTCCATATGAGATTTTGGATCGAGTTGGAGCTGTAGCGTATCATTTGGCTCTTCCTCCGAATTTGTCGATGGTACATCCTGTATTTCATGTTTCTATGTTGAGGAAATACGTGTCGGATCCATTGCATGTGATTTCATCACAGGATGTTCAACTGAGTCAGGATTTGTCATATGAGGAAAAGCCAGTGGCTATATTAGATCGACAGGTGAAGCGACTTCGTTCGAAGGAAATACCTTTTGTAAAAGTACTTTGGAGAAGTCAAACCTCAAAAGAGGTTACTTGGGAATCCGAGGAGATTATGCACAGGAAATATCCACAATTATTTGGTATGTGACTTATTTTACTACTTTAAAATTCGGGGACAAATTTTTATAAGGGGGGAAGAATGTAATAACCCAAATTTTAAATAAATAATAATTAATTAAATTAATAATCAGGGGCTTAATTGTGAAAATTAGAAATTTGAGGGCTTAATTTGGGAATATTAGAAGTTTGGGGGTTGATTGGGAATTCTGGAAAGTATGGGATTTTATTGAAATTTGTTAGGGATTGAATTGAAGAAAAACAAAAATTGAGGACTAGATCTAAAGAAAACACAAATTTTGGTCCAAATCAGTGGCCGAAGCTTTTGATGTCGAATTCGCCGCGATGGTTGAAGTTTTCGGTGATTTGTTCACACCGCCGCGTGCGTATTTAAGAGAGGAACGAAAGCCCTCTCTCAATTTTGGAATTCGGGTGAGTTTAGAGAGAGAAATTGAGAGTTTTCTACAAATGGGTTCGTCCGTGATTCGTGAGGAGATTTTGGAACAATTTTGATGATTTATTAGTTTTTGATTCGATTATTGGGAGTAGTTCGATTCGTTTTGCTCAGATCTACCAATTTCGGGTGTGGATTGATAAGGTAAGTGAGTTTTTCTATTTTATTTCGATTTTTTATAATTTATTTTTGATTTTTGGAAGTTACAGACCCGGTTCTGTCGGGTGAACTGGGTGGGACCCGGATGATCCAGGTCCCCTGCTCGGGCTGCAAGCCCATCTAGGCTACAGCCCGTCCGGGCTGCAGGCTGTCTGGGCCATTAGACCCGGACAGGCCAGCTAGGTGGCCCGCGGACTGGAAGCTGCGAGCCGGCCTTTGTTCTTTTATTTAAAAAAAAGAAAGATGCTGTGGGTGGCAGCCCGAGCCGGCTCCTAGCCGAGCCAGCTACAAGCCGAGCCGACTTCGAGCCAAGCTGAGCCGGCTCAACTTTAAAAAAAAAAAAGTTGACTGAACCGGCAAGTGGCTTTAACTGGCCGGTTGCCGATTCAGTGGTCAAATGACCTCGGAATTGGGAAGTTGAACCGGTTCTGGAATTAGGGAGAAGAGACCTACTGAACCGAGTTGGTTCGAGGGTCCGAGGAAGTCCAGTTAGACCAGAAATTAAGTGTTTTTAATTGAACCGACCTGGTTCAAGGAAAATTAATAATAAATTGGCCAGTTCAGCTTTTATTTTGGCCCATTTTTGACCGGTTCATAGTGGTTTCTAGGGTTTTTGGGCCTTCTAAATCTGATTTTGAGGGTTTCGTGGCCAAACGAGTTCGGGATGAGGTAGTTTTAAGCCGGTTCAAGGGTTTTTAGTGATCGGTTTATTATGGTTCGGGATTTTAAGGGATGGTTCACTATTGTTAAAGATTGTTGAGTGGAAATTGTCTGTATTAGTGAAACACGTGAGTCTCGTTATGGGTTTTGGTGCCTTAAAATGCGTGCCAAGGGTCCCGAGATGGGATTTGAGCCAGTTTGGGCTATTGAGCCCGTTTCTTGTGTTGATTTTAGTTTTGGTGATGGTTTTGTATGGTTTTGACTACAGATCCGGCTGAGGAGGTACACCTAGACCAGTTAGTCGGGTGAGGGTGACTCGGGACTTCTCTGTTGGCTTGATTCCTGTACTGTGAGTGATGATACCTTTTCTATGCCTGTGTTTTCATACGGTGATTTTGGCATGACTGATTTATGTTTTCTAAAATGTATTTTGATGTATATACATACGGGATATGTGTTATATGATTTGGTATATGGTCAGTGAGCTATATTGATATGCGATACTGGTTTGAGATTTTGAAATGTATATGTATGTATTGTTCGAATTGTATATGGGAGTTATGTTTGGTATTGAGGTTTGGTGCCCTGATGGGCGACCTTGATGGGGGGCGATGTGAACCCGATTGGGTGATGGCCATCTGATGTGATATTGATTATGATTATGGTTATGATGCCTATGATTAAGGCTAGAATATTGTGATATGATATTTACACTCCCACGTATGTATGATTTGATATTGAACTGCTCACTGTATTTATATGTGTTAAAATGGTTTTGAAACTTGTGGTTTGATATATATCCCAACATGCATAGACTAGTATCATCTGTACTCGCTGAGTTTTGCAACTCATCCTTTTATTATCATTCCAGATCAGGTTGACTGTTCATATTCCAGTCGCGATGATTTGTCTTGAGCTTCGGAATTTGATTGATGTACAGGCACATTTATTTTTGTTACTGTTTTGTACTCTAGAGACTCCTTTGTTATTCTCAGACAGGATTCTGGTTTGTATTTGAGGATTGAGTTTGTATGACATACTTGATATTACTCATATGATATGATGGTTTGAATCATGTGAAATGGTCTTGAGGCTGACTAGGGTCGATGGGCCCTAGTGCCGGTCACGGCCCGGGATCTGGGCGTGATAGTTACTGTCGTGGCTGAGGGACACTTGGACTTGTCTCCCTGGTAGTATGTTGTCCATAGAGATCACTAACATAGGGTGAGTAACTATTATGTTGTATTTAGATCCTCAGGTGAGTCAATCTTAGAAAATTGAACCTTTTCTTGGAGAGTGGAAAGATGAAGCAGGCGATTGATCCTAGTGGCCCATTTCCATTCTCACACAGTTGAAGCATTCTCTCCTAAAAACTGGTAAAGCTAATAGAAAAGTGGTCATATATCCAATCCAGCGACGTACTATCAAAAATCAGAACCATCTGCAAACCATCTGTAAACGTAACTGGTTGTTGAGGATAGTGAATTATGCAGGGTGTGGGGGGCATTTAGATGAATAATTTGCAAGCTGGAATATTGATTTCCATTTATGTGATTATTTTCTATGAATTACTTTATGCTTTTAATTAGTAATGGCTATGCATATTGGAAGAAAAGACTAGAAAAAAGGAAAAAAATTTTAATATGTTATACGTTCATGAATGTTCTGGATTTTGAAAGATGATTTGGTAGATTTAGGAGCAAAGGACCACCATCTTGTAGTGAAGGAAAGAAGAGAAGGAAATTAGTGAAGATAACAAGTGATCAAAGTTGTTATTGAATGCTCAGAAGCATATTTAAGTAAAGTTTTCAACTTATGCAAACCTTATTAGTTTTCAATTCCGGTCATTCCTTTATATGCATTTTAAAATCTTCTACATCTAAGGCAATATGTTCTATATTTGCTGTTCTAATTAATTGTTGATCATTTATTATATTAATTTTACATGTCTTAATTATTTCTTTATTTTTTAAACTGTCTCCTATTGTTCCCTTATTTTGTAGGTTTTCTATTATTCTTTCTATTACTTGAAGAATTTTTCTTTTTTCTATTATCTTCTGTACTGTTTTACAATCTACTATATCTTCTCGTCTTGATTTATGTACCGCTATCTATTCATCTAAAGTTGTATGGATTAATTCATTTTCTTTTTTAAAACTTTTTAAATTCGTCAAGTCTAATTTACTAATGGCCAAGTAAATCCCCTCTCGAAGAACTGGTATTAGAGCTAGACATAGCTTTGGTAATAGTTTGATAATTCAAAAGTATCCGAAGTAGCATATGATATTGATATTAATTGATTTATTATCTAACTGTGTTTATATATTTATTATTGCTTTGATTGTATTTAAATTTATCTCTGAATTTCTTTTAAAAAACTCACTAAAGTCCTGAGTTTGAAGATCGGGAAAACCTTTGTCACCAGACGAAAAGAGGTTCTTCAAGGATGTCGGGGCTCAAGTTTAACAAGATCACCAACAAAGTGGAAGATAATTATATGCATTTTCTTTATCAGATGATGAAAACTAGATTTAGAGTTGTAGTTTTCTACCAAATATACGAATGAAAATAACCACAATTTTGGCTCACGTACATTTTTATAGTCGAATAAATTATTCGTAAAAATTAAGTTAAGGCTATGTGGAGTAAATAATTAAAGAGCAAAAATGCATATTTGTACAAATCAGGACTTTTTACAACTAGCATTACATTGTTTGTTACATACCTAGTTATATATTAATACGTCAAAATTTTTTAAACTTGTTAAGTCTGATTTAGAAATGGGTAAGTGAACCCCCTCTCCAAGAATTGGTATCAGAGGTGGACAATGACTTTGTCAATAATCTGATAATCTAGGAGTACCCGAAGTAGCATATGATATTGATATTAATTGATTTATTATCTGGCTCTCCATGTATATTTATTGTTGCTTTGATTGTATTTAAATTTATCTGTGAATTTTTTTAAAAAAACTCATTAAAGTCCTGAGTTTGAAGATCGGGAATACCTTTGCCACCAGACGAAAAGAGGTTCTTCAAGGATCTCAGGGCTCAAGTTTAACAAGATCACCAACAAAGGACACACAAAGTGGAAGATAATTATATGCATTTTCTTTCTCAGACTATGAAAACTAGATTTAAAGTTGTAGTTTTCTACCAAATATACGAATGAAAATAACCACAACTTTGGTTCACGTACATTTTTATAGTCGAATAAATTATTCGTAAAAATTAAGTTAAGGCTATGTGGAGTAAATAACTAAAGAGCAAAAACACATATTTGAACAAACTAGGACTTTTTACAACTAGCATTACATTGTCTGTTATGTTCCTAGTTATATATTAATTCATCAAAATTTTTTAAACTTGTCAAGTCTGATTTAGAAATGGGTAAGTGAACCCCCTCTCCCGGAATTGGTATCAGAGCTAGACAATGATTTTCTCAATAATCTGATAATTTTGGAGTACCCGAAGTAGCATATGATTAATAAGAAATAAAGGAATTAAAAAGAAAGAGAAGATGTGGATATTTACATCCTAGGGTTAAATGATCATGGGAAAGCATTTCTAAGGCAAATCTTATGTCTAATGAATCAATTAAATTATGCTTTGATTTAGTTTAATTGGAAAAGAAATTGCATAGTTTGATTTAATATTTAACAGTTAAGTAAATTATATGAACTAAATAGAATTATATATATATATATATAGACACACAAAATTAAAAATTTTATATTTATATTTATAAGTTGTCTTTATTGCTGGACTATATATATTTTATTTCTATTCTCTTTGATATTTATATTTTTTATAATTAATTAATTTTTTCCATAAAATAAGTATCATTAATATAAGTTCCAAGTTTTTCTAATATAAATTAATTGATTTATTATCTGACTTTCATTGTATATTTATTGTTGCTTTGATTATATTTAAATTTACCTGTGAATTTTTTTGAAAAACTCATTAAAGTCTTGAGTTTGAAGATCGGAAATACCTTTGCCGCCAGATGAAAAGAGGTTCTTCAAGGATTTCGTGGCTCAGGTTTAACAATATCACCAACAAAAGACACACAAAGTGAAAGATAATTATATGTATTTTCTTTCTCAGACCATGAAAAGTAGATTTAGAGCTATAGTTTTTTACCAAGTACAAGTGTGTTTACATGTATATATGTATTAAATGGTTGATGGGTCTTATTTCTTGATTGTGGCTACTCTTTTGGTCTTGGAACCCCGAAATTGCTTTATTGACTTGTGAGCTAATTTTGATATTTTAAATTAATAAGAAATAAAGGAATTAAAAAGAAAGAGAAAATGTGGATATTTACATCCTAGGGTTAAATGATCATGGAAAAGCATTTCTAAAGCAAATATTGTGTCTAATGAATCAATTAAATTATGCTTTGATTTAGTTTAATTGGAAAAGAAATTGCATAGTTTGATTTAATAGTTAACAGTTAAGTAAATTATATGAACTAAATAGAATTATATATATATATATAGACATACAAAATTAAAAATTTTATATTTATATTTATAAGTTGTCTTTATCGCTAGACTATATATATTTTATTTCTGTTCTCTTTGATATTTATATTTTTTTATAACTAATTAATTTTTTCCATAAAATAAGTTTCATCAATATAAGTTCCAAGTTTTTCTAATATTATATATATATATATATATATTTGCTTTATGGTATGTAACTGTGGTGAATAAAAAAAGGTTGAAGAAAATTTTTGGATATCCAATTTTGAGGGAAAATTGTCAGATTTTTTGTTAAAAAAAAACTGATCTAATTCATTTTATTTGCACAAATTATAGATTGTCATTTGAAATCAAACTAAATCATTGAGCATAATTTAATTTGATTTTTAAAAAATTACAAACTGTGAAATATGATTTGTTTGTACTTGACTCTCAAACTACATCAAATTTATTGTTGCTTTAATTGAATTTAAATTTACTTGTGAATTTTTTTAAAAAACTTATTAAAGTCCTGAATTTGAAGATTGGGAATACGTTTGCCGCTAGATGAAAAGAGTTATTCATGGATCTCGTGGCTCAGGTTTAACGAGGTCACCAACAAAGGACACACAAAGTGGAAAATAATTATATGCATTTTCTTTCTCAGACGATGAAAACTAGATTTAGAGCTATAGTTTTCAACCAAATACATGAATGAAAAAGACCACCAGCTTGTAGTGAAGGAAAGAAGAGAAGGAAATTAGTGAAGATAACAAGTGATCAAAGTTGTTGTTGAATGCTCAGAAGCATATTTAAGTGTAGTTTTCAACTTATGCAAACCTTATTAGTTTTCAATTCTGGTAGTTCCTTTATATGGATTTTAAAATCTTCTACTTCTACGGCATTATGTTCTATATCTGCTGTTCTAATTAATTGTTGATCATTTATTATATTAATTTTACATGTCTTAATTATTTCTTTATTTTTTAAGCTGTCTCCTATTATTCCCTTATTTTGTAGTTTTTCTATTATTCTTTCTATTACTTGAGGAATTTTTCTTTTTTCTATTATCTTCTGTACTGTTTTACAATCTACTATATCTTCTTGTCTTGATTTATGTACCACTATCTATTCATCTAAAGTTGTATGAATTAATTCCTTTTCTTTTTTATTTTTTTTTTAAATTCATCAAGTCTAATTTACAAATGACCAAGTAAATCCTCTCTCGAAGAACTAGTATTAGAGCTAGACATAGCTTTGACAATAGTTTGATAATTCAAAAGTATCTGAAGTAGCATATGATATTGATATTAATTGATTTATTATCTAACTGTGCTTATATATTTATTGTTGCTTTGATTGTATTTAAATTTATCTCTGAATTTCTTTTAAAAAATATCATTAAAGTCCTGAGTTTGAAGATTGGGAATACTTTTGCTGCCAGACAAAAAGAGGTTCTTCAAGAATCTCGGGGCTCAGGTTTAACAAGATCACCAACAAATGACACACAGAGTAGAAGATAATTATATGCATTTCTTTCTCATATGATGAAAACTAGGTTTAGAGCTGTAGTTTTCTACCAAATATATGAATGAAAATAACCACAACTTTGGCTCACGTACATTTTTTATAGTCGGATAAATTATTCATAAAAATTAAATTAAGGCTATGTGAAGGAAATAATTGTCAGATTTTTTGTAAAAAAAAAAATACTGATCAAATTCATTTTATTTGCACAAATTATAGATTGTGATTTGAAATCAAACAAAATCATTGAACATAATTTGATTTGATTTTTAAAAAATTGTGAACTGTGAAATATGATTTGTTTATACTTAAGACTCTCAAACTGCGTCAAACTCCAGTATGATCACTCCCATTTTTCTCTTTTTGGCTCAAATATTAAAGTATCCATTTTATATAATTAAATTTATAAAAATTATAGGGCAAACTTTACTGCCAGTCACTTGATTTTAAATTAAGTATTACACTAATTTCTTATGTAGAAAAATATAATATTGACATTCTCGAAGTTTAATATATGTTTTAATATAATTATTTTGGCAAATTTTTGGCCATTTTCTATTTACTTAGTAAGAACAAATTTGTCACCAAAAAATAGCCAAAATTTTATAGTTTTTTAAATATGTGAACAATTTCATAATTTAATAAAGAAAATTATAGTTAAGAAAAATTACGAGTACTTAGGTAATTATCATATGCTTGTCACTATTTCTGGCATTTGGATTGGGGAAAAAGGAGACTTTATTTCGTGAAACTAAAGATATAATCAATTTCTATTATTGATGAATCAAAACTTAAATTAACGATACAAAATTCAATAATTGATGAATTAAATTAACGATTATTAACTTATAAAAAGAAATTTTCAAAGAGTTTGGTCCTTTTTTTTATAACTCAAATTCATCCCCAAAGCTTGTTATATTTTTGAAAAATTGTAAATTCTATTTATTTCTTTCTAATGACAAATTTGCCCTCAGTAAGTGATTGAAAAATTGTTAAAAAATGATCAAAAAGATTACAATGAAACATATATTAAATTTGAGAGATATAAGTGTTACATTTTTTGCTTGAGGGATTAATGAAACATTGAATTTAAACTTAAAAGGACCAATAGTGAAATTTACTCAAAATTATACATGAAATTGAATATTAACAAGGTTAAGGGCTGACTCATATTTTCTTAATTTTTTTTTCATATATTTGCATATATGTTATAAGGTTTTCTATGTGATTTACCAAGTTTCCAAAGACTCTTGGCAAAAATTAAAAGTTGTTGGTTTCAACTACTCTATTATAATAATGCCGTATTAGAATACAGCCTTCTACCGTGGAAAGCACTTAAAAAGGTATAATTGAATATATGCATATAATTTAGTTTGTGATATTATTAATTACACATAAAATTATATATGTATACCAACAAAAGGGTCATCCACCATCATAACAAAATTTAATTAGAGATGACAATATGAAATATATATCTTGTATACTTCTCCCTGTGTTATTTCATTAATTGTAAATACAAAGGTCGTATTCACCATTACTATTTTCTTAATTTTTCAATTCAATAAAATACTTAGAATTCCTCTAAAAAAAGAAAAGTAAAAGTAACCTTTACAGGCAAGAAGTAAGGACCGAAAAAAGAAAAAAAAACCATAGGTACTTAAGCAAAAATTATTTTTGTGACATTTAGAATTTAAGAGTTTAGCTTTGAATTTCTAGAAATGTTTAATATTTTTAAAATTTTATCAATTTAAGTTTTAAAAATATGGATTTAGAACTTTTTTCTAAACTTTAAATTTGAATTCAAGACTGCACTCTGCAAGACTTTGACTATGAAAAATTTCACGAGACTGATAAAATTGATCAAGTAAATTGTGCGCAATATTTTAAAAACTGGACCAGTGATCAAATCGGTGAGATCACAAACTTACAGTCTAAAACCGGTTAATAATAAAAAAAATATTTAAATAATAAATTTAGTATAGTTTATTTGTATATTTTATTTAAATTTTATAAATTATACAATATTAATATATTTTATATTAATATATATTTATTTCAAAATTAAAAGTTTATATACACATACATGTATAATTTTAATTAAAAAATTTAATAAATGATATTTTTTAAAATTTGATTTTTACTATTTTATGCTCTTTTAAATTTTTATTTTTTAATATTTAAATAAAATAAAATATATTATAAAAAAATTGGCAAGTGCATTTTTTTGTAAAATTTTTTATATGAGGTGCGGAGTTTGAGAGAGAGAGAGAGAGAGTAGGGCGGCGGGGGCTGGCTTTGGAAATTCTGGAGAGAGAGAGAGAGAGAAAGAGAGAGGAGGGGGAGTGAGGCAGGAAAGGGTAGGGTGATTTAATTTTTTAAACTAAAAATAGAGAAGAAGAGATGGAGAGGGAGAGTGTGGGGAAAGGGGAGGCAGGCTAGGGGACTTTTAAATTTTAAATGATTTGAGGGGAGGCAACAGAGAGAGAGAGAGAGGCGCAGGGGCAGGTGAGATTTTAACAGATTTTTGAAGCTAATAAGTAATTATAAATACTAACTGAGCAAGATGACTTAAAGATAAAAGAAAAGGAAACTCTCTATATTTAATCCTTTGTGAAGGATCATCCCGAATCCTGATTTCTCTGGAGCCATCCTGACCCTCCACTCTCTTCACTGTCACCCTAAACCCTTTTAGAACTCTCTAGAACTGAAACCTTCTCCCTCTCTACCCCTCTCTCACGCCGTAAAAGCCATTGCTCTCTACCACCTCATCAAAGTCTTTGGAACGATCTGTAGCTTTTTGTCGCAGCTTCGTTTCTCCATCTATGGGTTCCTGATGCACACGGTCTCTGTTTAGAATCCTACAATCCAGTAGAAATGGAAGAGGATTTTGATATGCCGCCCGCTGATGAGATGAACGACTTTGACATGCCGGACGACAATCCAATCCTGAAGGTTGGAGAAGAGAAGGAGATCGGGAAGTAGGGGTTGAAGAAAAAGCTATTCAAGGAGGGTGAAGGATGGGACACTCCTGAAAATGGCGATGAAGTTGAAGGTGAAGTATTGTTTGCCGTTCTATTCATTTATTGTTTTATATTCTTGTTCAGTTTATTTAGTTTCTTGGTTTTGAATGATTTGTATTAAATTTTCAGTTCACTACACTGGAACTTTGCTTGATGGCACAAAGTTTGACTCGAGCCCTGATAGGGGAACGCCGTTCAAGTTCACTCTTGGGCAGGGTAAGTGCTTCTAATTCTGTTCTCACTGGATATATTGTAATTGGCCTGTGCGAGTTATTTCATTTTGTATAATCAACTCTGATGTGAGATGTAATTGATTTTGCGTGGTGAAATAACAATCTAGCACACCTGTATTAAATTCTACACAAGGTTCCAAACGTGTCCAGAGATTTTACAACCATTCAAATATGCCAAACTTTCTGAGAGGGAAGAGTTGGGATGTTCTAGCGTTATCCATCCAAGATAAATTGATAATTTCTTTTCTTTTTTTTAACAAGGTTAATATTTTAGGATTATCTAGGAAACTATATTTTTTATTTGAATAAATTTGCACACAATTGAGAACAGCTTCTTTATTTGGTAGTGGCGAAGTCACTTTTCGAGGTCACCAGTGAAGTCTTCTTTAAAAGGCATGGGTTTTAGGATGGCTGATTTCTCTTGGACCTATGCCTTCTCTGATGGATTTAAGGCTTTAAAAGCATGCTTAAAGTTTTATTTCTGCATGTTCAAGGTCTTTGTTTTACCGTGTTTAACACTTCTCTTGCTCTCACAGTCGAGTTGGATCAGCTACCGAAGCCTTCTTCACCCTCTATTATACTATCACCAAGCGATGCATTCTCATCAACTGCCTATCCTTTAAAGTTGAATAAATGAACTCGACTTATTTTTGAGGTTAGTAAATTTTAGTCTTCATTTTAAATTTAGGAGTTAGGTTTTGATTTTGTACTTGTCTAATATTATGTGTTAATAACTATTTTTTATCGATTGGTTTTTTTAATATTTTGTTGGTTTTATTAGATGTCTAGCCAAATCGAAATTTTTGGAGCAATGGGTGACGAAAAGCTTTATTGGACTACAAAAGAGGAGATGAGGTTCCTCGACCTCGTTGTTCTGGAGGTGAGGCAGAATAATCTCACTTCTAGCACATTCAATAAAACAACTTGGTTAAGGATACAGCGGCAAATGATTGTGAATTTTGGGAAAGTTTATACTATATCGAAATTGATGGCAAAGTTTCAGAGATTCAGAAATAAATTTAGAGTTCTTGAAAAATTAATTGCAACTCCTGGCATGAGGTGGGATGAATCGAATAACAAGGTGGTAGGGTCGGATGACGATTGGCGTGATGCTATTGCAGTAAATTCTTCTGCGTACATAAGTCAATGTTATTTTTAATTTAATTTGAAGATGTACTATTGAATTTTTTTTTTTTTTGCATAGGCAAATAAGGAGTTTAGACAATTTCGTAATGGGGATTGTCAATATTTCAATTTGTTTAAAGAAATTTTTGGCACCCGCACCGCTACCATTGCTGCTGTTGTTGCTGACACCACTTGCCAAATGGTGCAAACGTTCACTCAACATACTGTTATCTCGAAGCAAAACCCAATTAGAACTGAGCTTCTGACAACAAGCGTGTTGAGGAGGATGCTAGACTTTCTTCCCATTCTGTAAATAATAATAATTTATCTCCTTTTGAAATGTGTATAGATATTTTACAAACTATAGAGAATGTTTCTAGTCAACAATTTTTTAGAGCTATTAGAGAATTTAGTGCTAGTGAGATGGCCATTATTATGTTTTTACGGTTGACTGATAGGCGTAGGAGAGAATGGCTTGATACTCTTAGGGATTCTTAATTTATATTTGTTTAGTGTAAACATTCTTTAAATTGTGTAAATTTATTTTTTATTATATCCTGGCTCCAAGCCTGGTTCACTATTTGTAATACAAGGTGGATTTCTTGCCTTCATATGGAAGGAGTCTAGGGCTGTTTTAACTCTGCAGAGGCTTAATTTGGCAGAGCTTTTAAAGAAAGGTGTAAGGGTGCCTGCTCTACCTCCAATTGCTAACTTCTCATATTTGACAAAGTCATACTCTAATGTGTTTGCTGGGTTCTCAAACACCTCAAATTGTCCGCCTTCACCAAGGTTTGCATATATCAGCCCATATATTAATGTTTATAAGTTTTTTCTTCTCATGTATATGCTAAACTTCTTCCTCTTCTTTCTTTTTTTTTCTCTAATGAATTTTTTATATCATTGTCTTTCATCAGTGCTTTTACATTTGTATGTAACTTTATGAAGCTGGATAACAAATCATCATTGAGAAACTATCATAATTTTTGAGGACTATATCTTCTTTCTTAGGTGAGGACAGGTTGTGTGCAACTCAAAGGATGCTCCATCCTAACCTGGGCATCTAGGTTGAATCATGGAAACAGCCTCTTTCAATGTAGAGGTAAGACTGCAACATCTAACCCTCAGATGGTGGAGTAGTAAAAGCTTCATGAAGTGCACTATCATTATATTCTAATTAGATGGTTGGTGAAGATAGATGCTCTAGTTGATTCTATGCTTGGTTCAAGGACTATTTTAAACTTTCTAGTTTTTGGGCCAATTAGTTCATCATAAGCTATACTATGCTTTGCTTAGCATTGTTTGCGGAAGTTGCTGCCCTCAAAGACCACGCCAACAATGAACAGTAACCAGAATCAAGATCGTGTAAAAATTAAGTGGAAACAAGATCAAAATGAGAACTGATTGATTGAATTGAAGAAAATATAAATTAATTCTAAGAAGAATCAAAGCAAGAATCTCACAATGATCTTTTAGAATTCCCAATCCTTTTTAGTGCGAATGACTTTCTAATACAAGATTAATTCATATTTGAAAAACTACTCTCTAACTTAACTTCCTAGTCTATTTATATGTTAGTAACTGCTATTAATTTGCTGGAGCTGCTAATTATTTGATCTGGTGTAGTGAGATTCTTGCTTTTATTCTTCTTAAAATTAATTTGTAGTTTCTTCATTTCAATCAATCAATTCTTATTGCAATTCTTTCCAATTTGCAATTGGTTATCAAACCTAGCCTCAATGCAGTTTTACTGGTTATTTCACCTGGACTACCATAGTCAATATACCACGTTGGTTTTAACTATTCAAAATATTATGTGAGGTCAAAGTGTCATGTCTGCTTCTCTGTTTTTGAGAACAGGTAACTAGTCCAAGATGATGATTAGAAGAGTTGGAATGAATCAGGTTTTTAGATGTATTGCTACTAAAATTAATGGGCGCCAATTGAAATTGAGGATAGAGGTTAGTAATGTGGTTGTTAATGGCACAAAAAATCGCTATTAAGGTATAAGGCGCATCAGTTGCAGTTGAAGTGCCTTGGGTTGCATCAACCAAGGTGACTTCTATTGGGTGCACACCTAGAGTGCTATAGCACAAGGTGTGAGGCTGAGGCGAGGTGTGCCTTCGCAGATCTGAGAATATTTTTGGCCTTTTCATGATTGAAACTAGGTCATCATGGTATTGTTGGGTTAGTGAATGGGCCAGGAGTTATGGAATGGACCAAGAGAACGTTTGGACTACCTGAATTGCTAAAAATCAAACCCTAAAAGCATCAATCAACTTCTACTACTTGGTTTTTGACTTCATTTAGAGCATCAACTTCAAATTGGACTTTGATTTCCAGATCCAACTTCAATTTTCAGCATTGACATCAACTTTTGCTTGTTATTTGATTTCAACTTCTACTTTTGCTTGTGCTTCGACTTCCACTTTTGCTTCTTCTCCCTAGGCTTCAACTTGTGCCTCTCCTCTGGCTTTGACTTCTGCTGCTTCTTCTTGAGCTTTGACTTTTACATCATCTCCAGCTTTGACTTTTGCTTCTTCTCTTTCAACTTTGACTTCTGCTCCTATTTATGCTTTGAATTTGACCTCTGGTTCTGCTTATACTTTGTCTTTTCATTTAGCCTCTCCTTTGATTTTGTCTTCGACTTCATCACTTTACCTGTAACTTATGTCTTTCTTTCACTCCCCAACTTTCGTTCTTTCAATGATCTTTCTCCAAATATATATTTTTTTTGAGAAAGTCTGAATATTTGTTTAGTTTCAATTTTTTTATGTAAGATTTTAATTTCCCAACATTTTTCATAATTTTAATGTTAATCACATGCCTTATAACTATATCATATTCCCTAATATTCAATTTAAAATGTTTTGATGGCTTATACCATGCAGTTTGGACTTTGAATGTGCTTGGTTTGCTAATTATATGTTTGTCATGCGTGTTTCATATGTTTTAAGCCTTAAATGTTTATGTAGTCTCATGATATGCAGAATAATAGAAAATATCCCAGAAATTATCTAACATTCGCCTTAATTCCTAAAGGTGCACTCTTCACGTTGCACATTGTGCCCAGACTCTAGGGAACCTTTGCGCCTTGATGTACCTTGAGCCTTTAACAACTATGGTCAATAGGTCAAAGTGCAATATAGCTTGTCCTATCCTCACTAAAGCTTGTATTCTTGCTACTGTTTAAATATTCCAATAGAATTGTATTTAATATGTGTATACATGTGGCAACTGCCATCATATTAAGGTTTCATGCTCGATGCAGGAAGACATAGATCCTGATGATGAACTGCTGCAAAATCTCAAGGCAGAATGGGGCAAAGAGATATATGAAGTTGTCACGACTGCCTTGAAAGAGATGAATGAATATAATCCAAGTGGTAGATATGTGGTTTCTGAGTTGTGGAACATCAAGGAGGACAGAAAAGCGACATTGAAGGAAGTAATTACTTACATATTGAAGAATCTGAAGACACTAAGGCGCAAAAGGTGACAATGCTAAGGTTAGGATTTGTCTCTCTCATTGGGCTTTGGTTGTTTTACTGAATGAGAGTGTAGATGTAGTAACTCTTGACTGATGAGTCAATACCAAATAATGATTAATCTTAGTTCAGTGCATACTAACAGAAGACATGGCAAATGTTCAGAGACATGATTAGGCTACTCACACTTTCCACTAATATATAAATTATGAATGAAAAATATGTGACAAAAACCTCACATTTTATTTGGTAAGATCCCTTGGTTAAGACATTTTTGTTGCGTTAAAAAGTCTTCTAGACAAGATACCTTTCTTAGTTCAGTTATGACTGTGTGTGATTAGATATAGTAACTCTTTGCTGATGAATCTAAATCTCTATAATGATTAATCTAAGTTCCGTAGGTACTACCAGAATGCATGACAAACAGAGACATGCTTAGGCTACTGATACTGTTTGCTGTTGTATAGATTTGAATGAAGATGTGTGACAAAGCCATCACATATTTGTTGGCAAGATCTCTTGGGTGGAGAGATTTGTGTTGAATTTTTTTCTAGACCAAATACCCTTCTACCTGGGTAATGTTGCATCTAAGTTCAGAGGTTTAGATTCTCGAATAATAAGAAATTACAGTATGTATGATAAATTATTAATCAATCAACAATCACCATGAACTTTTGATTTTATATGCAAAGTCTTTGTTGTGTGAATGGTTCTCTCTCTTCATTCATGTCAGTGAGGGATAGATCAACTTCTAAAACATTGTCAATAAAAATGTAATGTTGTGGACCTTGGCATTGGCACTTCTCATTAGTTTATTCCTGGGATTGTCTAAGAATATGTGTACGTACAAAGTGAATTCAATTCAGCACTATAGTTGCAGTTGTTTCCATTAGTTATTCGGCCAAAATTAGTTAACTTGATTAGACTATTCTTGTGTATTGTTGTTGGAATCGTACGATTCATGATTCAATTCATGTGATTCTATACGATTCACGAAGCCAACAATTCATATCAGCTATTAAATCGCAAAAGCATCTGAATTGTGCATGAATTGGATGATTGATATGATTCTCAATTTGATAAATATTTGTGTTTGAAAAATAATTTTTGTAGACTAAATCAAGGATTAACTGTTTTATAATCATCTTACATTAAATAACTGCATAAAATTGTATAAATTTCAATGTTAGACACATTTCTTATATTAAAATTTTAAAATTTATTAATTGTCATTTTCTTTTATTAGTTTAATTTATAAAATATATCTTAGTTGGCACCCAATGATAAAATATTTAGCTCCATCTTTGTGTAACATTAAAGTATTTGTCTAAGACTGGGTATTTTGAGTATTTTGTATTCATATTTTAAATGTAAAATATTGTATATTTAAATATTTTATTGATGTGTTTCTGAATTGTACAATATGTAACGATTCATTATTCAAAAATTGAACAAATGATTCTCGAATCGATTCACGATTTGACAACTATGGTCTTGTGTGCTTTAGTGTTGATGCTTTGATGTAAATTGCCTACCACTTGAAATACAAATGTTGTTATCTAAACTTGTTGAGCTAAAGTTCCTTTTTGAGTCATATGAGTCCAAATATGGTGGGAAGTTTGTTGATCCTTGAGGGAAATTGGTGGTAAATTTGCTGCTAACCACTTCAAAACCAAATGACACTCTTGAACTTGTACTTGCTGACGTTTTGATTTTGGGACTGACTGTGATGCAGCCCAAGAAATTTCCTGAATTCTAAGGCTTGATTGAAAGGGAAAATATGGGAATGGGTTGGGTGGATATGTGGGATAAAGGGGTTTGTGTGGAGGAGTCCACCTCCTTGGATAGAAAATTAATATGATCAAAATTCTATTCCTAAGTTGAAGAAGACACCAGAAGATATGCTGAAATACTTTCTAAACTTTTACTGAAAATCTGAGGAAGATTACATAGAGATTGCCATTTATAGATCCCACATGATGCTAGAACTTACTAGACTCATTACTGGCTTCATTAATGATCTTGGACTGACCTTTTGACCACTTTTAACTACTTAGACCCCTAGTTACTGGCATCTTCTAGGCATTGAAAAATGCTTCTAGATTGTTGAGTAGCTAACAAAATTAACGATTTTTTAATACTAGTTTTGCTTCTGCATCATTTCTCCTAGCTTCGGCAAAACTCGTCTCCGAAGAGTTAAAGGCTTGATATGCTTTGAATAGTTCTGGACTATTTCGTGCAAAATCACTTGCAGTAGCCCACGTGCATTCTGAAATTGGTTTCCCCTCCCCTTTGACAAGAAATTTCTTATAACTCCCATGTCTTACAAGGACACGTTGCTCATCAAGAACATCTTCGGTTTCCTTGCTTGTGACACTTGAGGAAGTCTAGGAATGGTTTGCTCTCTTCGTGAATATCTTCGTTGGCTTCATAATGTTGGCTGAGATCCTCCACATTAAAACTTGGACTAATGCTGAGCTGTTGCGGCAAGTAAGCAAGCATTGATGCCAAGGCATTTCAGCACCTTGTATGGCCCAGCTTTCGTTGAATGGAGCTTCTGATATGTACTCTTTGGAAAATGTTCAGGTCTTAACCTAATTGTTACTTGGTCTCCCTCATAGAATTCCACATTCCTCCTATGCAAATCTGCATTAGCTTTGTAATTTTGATTGCTTACCTCAATCTTCTGTCATATTTCCTCATGAAGGCTGTGGAAGTGTCTGGCAAACTCCTCGGCTTCTTGGCTAGTTCTGGTTTCAATAGGTAAAAGTGCAAGATCAACAGGCTGTCATTTCTTCAAACCTATTACAATCTCAAATGGGGAAGAGCCAGTGCTTCTGTTGACAGAGCTATTATAGGCAAATTCTACAGCAAGTAGAACTAGGTCCCATGATTGGACATTATCTTTTACTAGACATCATAACAGCTCACCCAAACTTCTATTTGTAACTTCCATCTACCCATCAGTTTGTGGATGATAGGCACTGGAAAATGTCAATTTGGTTCCCATGAGTTTCCACAGAGTCTTTAACATCACGATCTGAGACTATAGTCTTTGGAAGACTGTGCAACGTCACAACTTTAGAGCAATTTTAGATGTATCTGATGTTTTCCTACAAGGAATGTAGTGGACCATTTTAGAGAATCTGTCCATCACAACAAAGATTGAATCAAAACCCCTTGGTGTTTTTGGAAGTCCTAGGATAAAGTCCATTGATAAGTCCTGCCAAGGAGCATTAGGGACTGGTAGTGGAGTATGCAGAGTGGAATTCTGCTTTTTTCCTTTAGAAATCTAACATATACAACATTGGCGTATAATTTTCTCAACATCACACCTTAGTTGAGGCCAATAGAAACGATCTTCCACCAAATTAGCCGTCTTGTCCCTTTCAAAATCTCCAGCAAGTCCTCTGGAATGCAATTTCCATACAACAAAATCACAAATCAGGGATTTGGCAGGCACAACCGATTTTCATGGAAAAGATAACCATCTTTCATAGTGAATTCAGAATCCTTGTCAGCCTGGCTGGCTTGTAAGTTTGCATAAATTGGCCCAAAATATTCATCACTGGAATACTCCTTTAATTCTTCAAAACCAGTCACCTTTATTGACATGACAGTGAGCAATGTAGCTTTTTTGCTGAGAGAATCTGCAGCCTTATTTTCCGCACTAGAACAGTGTTTAACGACAAAATTAAATTGCTGCAAATATGCACTTCATTTAGCATGCCTACCATTCATATGTTTCTGAGAATTGAGTTACTTTAAAGTTTCATGATCTGAGGAAAGAACAAACTCCTTATATGAAAGATAGCATTTCCACTGCTTGACAGCTTGAACAACAGCATAAAATTCAAGATCATAAGTAGAGTACCTCTTCTTTGTCTCATTCAATTTCTCGCTGTATAGGGCAATGGGATGCCCCTCTTGGCTCAGAATTGCACCAATACCTGTATGGGATGCATCACAAGACAGCTCAAACACTTTGTCAAAATCTGGGAATCTAAGAACTGGTGCTTCAGCCATCAGCTTCTTAATTTCTTTAAAAGCTTTATTTGCTGCATGCAACCATATAATGCTTTCTTTTTTGAGGCACTCAGTAATTGGTGCGATAAGTGGGCCGAAATTATGAATAAAACGCAAATAAAAGATAGCCAACCCATGAAAACTTCTAACTTCACTCATGTTGACTGGGGTGGGCCAATGAAGTATAGCTTTCATCATCTTTGGATCAACTGCAATACCCTTGGAGGAGACAATAAATCCTAAAAGTTCAGTTGATCCTTCAAAAAGTCGCACTTTTTAAAATTTATGTACAGCTTTTCTGCCCTTAAAGTCTCCAAGACCTGTCTAAGGGGAGATAAATGCTCTTCTTTGCAGCAGCTATAAATGAGTATATCATCAAAATAACAACAACATATTTTCCAATATATGGATGCAAAACATGAGTCATTACCCTCATAAAAGCGCTGGAGCATTTGTAAGCCCAAATGGCATTACTAGCCACTCATAAAGCCCATCTTTGTCTTAAATGATGTCTTCCATTCGTCTTCTGGTCTAATTCTGACTTGATGATAACCGTTTCTAAGATCAATTTTTGAGAACATCTTTTCTGCTTTCATCAAGTCAAGCATATCATGAAGTCTCGGTATAGGAAACCAGTACTTGATTGTTATTTTATTAATTGCTCGACTATCAATACACATTCTCCAACTACCATCCCTTTTGGGAGTCAATAATGCTGGGACGGGTATGGGCTTAAGCTTTCTCAAATAAAACCCTTAGATAAAGGGTCTCGCACCTGCCTCCAAATCTCTTCGTGTTTTGCTGGGTCCATTCTATTTGCTGGCAAATTTGGAAGTGATGCTCTAGGTATGAGATCAATTGCATGCTGAATGTCTCTCATTGGAGGAAGTCCTTTCGGCAACCCCTCCAAAATCAGATCTTGAAATTTTGATAATATCTGCTACATGTCAGCTTGAAGTTGTTGGGGTTGGTCAATTTCTTGATTCTATTTCACAACCATTGCATATATGATGCTGCCTTCTCTCAAACTCTCCCCTTCAAACTGCTTCAATGATAATATGTTGACCGCCTTTGGTGCTGATTGTTTTGCTGGTGAGCCCTCATTTTGCATTGGTAATAGATTGATCTTCTTTCCACTACAAGTAAAAGTTTGGTCTTGCCATTATGTAGAGCCTTCCTATCATATTACCATGGACATCCCAGCAGAATGTGTGCAACCTTCATTGGAATAACATCGCACCAAAGTGTCTCTTTATAACGGTCACCAATTGAAAATGTCACTAAACTTTGTTTATTGACTGGAAGGGATGTGTCATTGATCCAAGCAATCTTATATGGTTCTCGATGTTCTCGAGTTTTCAGCTTCTCTTTTTCTACAAGAGCTTGTGAGGCAACATTAGCACAGCTTCCACTATCAATGATCAGCTTGACCACCTGATCTTCACACTTAACGTTAGTGTGGAACATACTGGTTCATGGCCATTTGTCCTCTGTGGAGTGCTTGGGGACTGTAAGAATGCGTTGCATAACCATTGTCACTTGTTCCACTTCTTCAACTTCTTCCACATCATCTTGCTCCAGAAGTGGATGTTCTCCATGCTCTTGCAGATTAGCATCCTCACCTTCACAAAGATTCAGATTTTTGGTTGGACACATGGCAGAGAAATGGCCCTTTCCTCCACATTTAAAACACACATTATCTCGACCTTGCTTGCTGCAACCTTCTGCTCTTTTAAAGCCAGAATTTCTTGACATGACTTTTGTTGTATTTGACTGAACCTTTGTCTGCTGCATGGCTGGAACTGTCTTTATTGTTGAAAACTCCCCTAGTTGTGTTCCAAAATGCCTGCCTGGTAGAAGCTTTAATTGGCTTTCAATTTTAAGAGTCATTTGGTGAATTTCATCAACACTAAAGAATTGAACTGCAATCATTTCCCACTGGATTTCAGAATTGAGCCCAGTTTTATAACGGGATAGAAGATGATAATCTTCTTCATTAATTTGACAGCGCACGGTCAAATTGTTGAACTTTTCTGTATGCTCGTCAACTGTCATGTTGTCTTGTTTCAGTTACTGTAATTCTTCGAACAATGATTCCTCATAATCAAGAGGAAGAAATCTCTCTTGTAGCTTCAACTTCATTTCCTCCCAATAGAGAATAGGAGCTTGGCCAAGTCTGTTCATATGTTCTTCAATGTTTCACCACCACAATCGTGCCTGCCCTTTCAACTTCATCTTTGCAAAACAAGCCTTCCTTTCTTCATTCATTCCATACCAATCAAAATAGCCTTATAAATCCATTATCCAATTTGTAAAAGGTTGAGGATCTGACTTTCCAGAAAAATCTGGAACATCAATTTTGATCCCTTTAGGAATATCAGTACAGTGATCCTCATAGCTGTCATGTTGCCTCCAAAATGGTCAGTAAGTGCCACGAGATGGAGCCCTATAAGCATAATGATGTTGGTTAATTAGGCCTAATCTCAGAGCCCTTCCTCTGGGTTCACTAGCATTACTTTTTGCATCACGATTCTCATTTTGAAGTTCTTCATCATTTTCATTTTCACCATTACCAGCCTCTTGATCAATTAGAGAGTCTACTTCGGAATTCTCTTCTGCTTCGTGTTGCCATTGCAGCACAAGATAGCTCCGAAGACCTGCTCTGATACCAAAACTTATGCAGCCTAGGAAATTTCCTGAATTCTGAGGCTTGATTGAGAGGGAAAATATGGGAATGGGTTGGGTGGATATGTGGGATAAAGGGGTTTGTGTGGGAGGATTCCACCTCCTTGGATAGAAAACTGATATGATCAGAATTCTATTCCTAAGTTAAAGAAGACACCAAAAGATATGCTGAAGTACTTTCTAGACCTTTTTTACTGAAAATCTAAGGAAGATTACATAGAGATTGCTATTTATACCCACATGATGCCAGAACTTACTGGACTCACTTCTGGCTTCATTAATGATCTTGGACCGACTCTTTGACTACCTTGGACTGACTTTTTGACCACTTTTAACTACTTAGACCCGTACTTAAAAAATTGGCATATTCTAGGCATTGAAAAATGCTTCTAGATTGTTGTGTGGCTAATAAAATTAATGATTTTTAAAAACTAGTTATGCTTCTGCATCAGACTGTAATGGCATTACTGAAATTTATGCTACAAAAAACTGAGATCTTGCTGTGCACAATATATTATGCAAGAAAATTGTGAATGATTGGTACCCACATTGTTTGAGGGAAATTGCATTAGTATCAGTCTGGCTTGCTCAATTGCAGCTGTTTTTAGCTAATTTAAATTGTATAAATGTTTGAAACTTTCTTTACCAATTTTTCAATTTGACAATGGTCTTGATTGATATGATATATTCCCCTTTTGTCTTTTTTGGTAAATTTAGTAAATGGAATTTTCAGGCATATCTCATATGGTTCAGATGTGGGTATGAAGTGAACTTATCCTTTAGTGTCTGTTTAATTTGGTTTCTTTTTCTACACACACAAACAGATTCCTATTGATGAAACAGTCGTAAGCCAGTTGCTTGCTCCATCCCCCCAAGGTGTGTTTGTGTGTAGCTCCTTACTTTCTGTGCACATCTTCACTGTACATGCCCTTAATGTTTCTTGGTTTTAAATAAAGACTATGTCTAATATTAATATTTTTTTCCTTTCCAAGTACATTGATTGATAGTGAAATGCTTATGCCAGGTGATGAAGCAGGAGATCCAATTTTAGGGATTGGAAGTCGCACAAAATCCTAATGCTGGATAGAACTAGAATTTGAAACTAATTTCTTTGTTGGTGTACTTTGTTACCAGCTTTTCGGACTGGATTTATGGTGCAAACATACTTTTCAATCTTTAGATTAAGTTCTGATAATGTGGAGAGCACGTGAAATATTGGGATATGCTAATAATTCATTGCCTTGGGCTTGACATTCTCATGTAACTCTTCCTTCAGACAGCATATTGAAGGTTTCTAGTTTCAGCAGCAGCACTTAAGAACCATCATTTTATTTATCTCATTTTAACTTTTAGATATCCTGCTTCTAATAATATCTAACCCTGGTGATTACCAAGATTGATTCAGTTGTTGCTTATCAACGACCAACCAGAAAAAAGCATTATTAGTATTAGCTAGGTACAATCTTCAATTGCGATCATGTGCAGAATGATTAACCTTGTTGATTTCATTGAAATTGAATGCTCTATGGATAAACAAGAAATAAGAAACAGGTCCCTCTAAGTACTTCAATAACAGGACCTAAGCTTCAACATCTCAAATCTCCTACCTAGGAGGGAGGAAGGTTAACCCTCGACCAGACCCTAGGTTGATCCTGCAATTGGGTACCTTTGTAATCTCATTGATTTCGTTATAAGCAGGAACCACACAAAAATATCATCAGGGCTGAGTTCATAGGTTCAATGAGGCATGAAGTTTAGGCATGGCCTGATAATGCGACAAACTGTAGGCATTGCAGAGACTAGGCACTTCAACAAAAGTAACTCGTTTTATTAAGAAACTTTATTTGGCAAAACTCCATATCTAAGTCATTCTTAGAATTTAAACATCACAAGCACACAGGCACAAGGTTGCAAAAACAGGATATTCGAACATTTAAGCACTAAACTGACCTGCAAATGCATGAAATAGACCAAAGAGGAATGACATCTAGGTGCCGAACATATTATAACATTTGTTGTGAACTCGTATTCAGACGGAGAAAACAAAGTGTAGATATGTGCTATTAAACTAAATAAACATTCAAAATGGGCAAACAGCTAGAGACCAAAAAATAATTCCTGTTTTAGGTGCAATAAATAGAATGAGAATCTAAGAGGCTTCAGCACACTGTGCAGTAGAATGCAAAGCCTCTACCTCTTTCCTCACGGGTCTAGAGAATAACAACACATATTAAAGCGGAACAGAGGAAGAAAAAAACAATAAAGCAAGTATTGTAGAATTAGAAACGCAAGGCAAGTTACAAAGAGATTGAAACTAAAGATTAGGACAGAAAAATCCCAGATTAAAGGAAAAAAAAAAAGGAAAGGAAGAATAAAGGAAGAAAGATTTGAAGTGAGACTATCAAGGAAGTTAGAGAAACACGAGAAACTTTTGTATACAAAAGGAAGCATTCTTCACCTACAAAGACCACAACGTGATGAATCCAACCAGTTCTTCCCATGGTGAATGGGCATTGAAGGCAACAAAAGACAACAAAACACACTTTGAAGGTGACAGGGCTGCTTCACAACGACATGTAGTGACGTTGTATGGTCCATTTCTATGGCGAAAACAGTCGAAAATGAAGATGAAGAAAAGAGAAACCAATTACTGTTTATGCCAAACAATATGAATAGCATGCAAAGACCGGCCGCCTTATATTTTCCTGGGGTTGAGACCGGATCTCTCTCAACATATGTCACTCCTTCCCTCTCTATATCATCCGTTATTTGTTTCTGTGTTCGATTCATACAGCAATGGATTCTGCTATCAAAAGACTAATCTTTTGATATGCCTGGTAAGAATCATTTTTGCTGCATGTATCCATAATATTTGTTTGTTTTCCTTTTTGTTGGGTCAATTTGGGTGTTTGATGCAAATATTGATTCAGTTTTAGCTGCTGGAATTTGTTAGCAGATCTGGTTCGAGCCGAAAAGTTTCGCAGTAGATCCAGTACGGTGGAGCTCTTTTCGATTCTGTATGGTTTGTTTAGATCCGCAATTGTATAGAGGATTTGGTTTTCGATTGATTTCATTCACCCTTCAAATGACGATTTTTGACTTCTTCAAATTTGAGAGGTTTGGAATGACAATCTGGAGGAAGAGTTTGCTTTGATCCAGGGTCTCGTGGACGATTTTTCCTTATGTGGTGATGGACACGGAGTTTCCTAGCATCGTCTTGCGTCCTGTTGTCAATTTCAAGAACAATAACGATTATCATTACCAGACACTGAAGGACAACGTGGACATGTTGAAGTTGATCCAGTTAGGGCTTATGTTTTCTGATGAGCAGGGGAATTTGCCCAATTATGGAAGCAATAAGTACTGCATTTGGCAGTTTAATTTCCAAGAGTTCAATGTCAATGAGGATGAAATAATTCTTACCAGGCATATCAAAAGATCAGTCTTTTGATAGCAAATCCATTGCTGTATGAATCGAACACAGAAACAAATAACAGATGATATAGAGAGGGAAGGAGCGACATATGTTGAGAGAGATCCCGGTCTCAACCCGAGAAAATATAAGGCGGCCGATCAGGGTGGGGGTGTTGAGAACTTTAGGTCATAATATTAAAATGAGAAGAAGATGGGCTTCGGTGGCAAAGTCGGTTGACCGAAGGCCCCATCTTCTCAAGGGCCTAACTATCTTTGCTCTGTTCTATTTAGGAAAATTAGTAGCTGACTTTTCCTCATTTCTCTATTTTGGTTAAAGCACGTTTTGGTGTTATAAAAGTTTTCAGAAAAAACACATCTTTGTACATTTTAAATCTTTATTTTTTACAATTTTTTCCAATTAATCTTGTAGATAAATGATCTCCGAATTATAAAAAAATATAATCAATTATATAAAATCATATTAAAATTTCATCATCTATATTAAAAAATAACCAGGGCTCATTTCTAAAATTATAATGCCATTGTACGTATTTATTCCAAAATTCAAGAAAAAAATTTCTTTTAAAAAATAAAAAATGCATCAGAATGGGGATTTAGGACTTTTTTAAAAGAAAATCTTATCAAATGTATTTAAACTTAAAAAGTTTTATTTTTTAAAATGAAAACTTCGTATTTAAAAATATATTGTACCAAACACATCCATGAGAAGGTCACGGGTCCATAGTCTCCTCAACTTTGTACCATATATAGAAGTTTATTATTACATAATATTTGTAGCATAATTTTATTTTTATTTTATTTATTAGGATAATTTTATTTTCTTTTATATGCAATATTTGTGTGACGACTTTGACTGTATTTTGCCTCATTATAATATTCTTTTAACAATTTTACCCGTTTTATTTTATAATAATAGTGTTTTCTTTTTCTATCTTCTTTAAACGATTTCCTCTGTTACAATATTCTTTGGGCAAACTCCCTTTAAAATTTTTTTAAAATATTAATTGAATTATTTTAATTTTTTCAATATTTCCATTATTGGAGAATGCACATATCAATAAACTAAATATTACTTTTAAAAAAAAAAGTTATTTTGCATCAATTATCAATTTCCTTAAAAATATTTTCCCCTAAATCTAATCTGGGGTAAGATCCTAACAAATATAAACTGAAAAAAATAATAGTGGTAGTAAATTAGTGTATTTTTTGTGCTCTATACAGGACAATTTTTAAATTTTTCCTTCCAATTTTAAAAATGTAATTGAATCATTTTTACGATTCAAAAATTTTAAATTAGTAATAAATTATTTTTACCGGAAATTTAGAAGAAAATAACTCAAAAGTAAGAGTGTCGTGGGGCGAAAGATGCTTTTCCAACTGAAAGGCTGAAGTCCTGGGTGCTTCATAAAATTCCCTAACTATCCTTCTGCCCAAATGAATACATAGGCTGCAATGAAACTAATTTCTGTTATCTGAATAAATTCAAAAAATTTGAAAATTGATTACATTTAATTAATTTTTAGCACCCAATTGCTTTTTGTCACAATACAGAAAAATGAATCTATGATCGGTGCTAGAATTTAGAATAACTTATAACCTCGCAAGCTTAATGTATAACTCAACATATAACTAAATTAAAATCTCATATAAAATCAAAAATAAAATTTTAATTCAAAATCTCAACCAAACTGTCAATATATCTGTAGCAATCTGTTTATAATCAAATAGAACTGTCCAACAATTTCAGAAATGCAAATTTAACATAATTGAAATAACTAACTTTTCAACTAATAACGAAAATTACAAGAACAAAAAACTCCTTGTAAGCAGCATAATTTAACCAAGTACCGAACTTTGAATCTGGAGAAAAATAAAAAAAATGAGTTAAAAGACCCAATAAATAATAACATACATTTATGAAAAAGGACATGTATTACATGTAAATTAGAAAACTTTACGGTACAACAAACCATTTACAAATATCAGAAATTTTACAATATAAAAAAATATTTACAGATATTAGAAATTTTAAGATATAACAAATTTATTTACAGATATCAAAAACTTTTTGATATAACCAATCATTTACAAATATTAGAAACTTTAGGAAGCTTGTAATTTGGAACGGAACATATATCAAAAATTAAAACAGTGACTCAAAGTCTGCTAGATAAGAGGACGGTGACACTTAGTCTACTAGATAATAAAACTGCAAAACTCAGTCTACGGATAACAGAAATCAGAAAGTAGCATTCTCATATGCCCATATACACATATACACATAACATATACAAGTCTCCATCTCCATCCAACACGAGAGTCTAACACCACCCCCTACTAGATAGGGATTCTATACAGAGTGTACTCAATCTAACGTCCATGCCATTTGCTGTAGTGTTCAAAAATCCAAAATTTCTTTAAAGTAGTTTTCAAAAATAAATGGAAATCATGTAATAGAATTTTCTAAAATCAAACTAAAACAGTTTAACATAATTTTTCATGTATAAAGTCAAATATATTAATAGATATTCATTTCCAAATAATTTTAGTAATTTCATACATGTCCCTTATTTTACTTTTATAACAGAATTTAATTAATTTTTCAAAAATCGGATATATCATTTAAAATCAAAGTTTATAACAAATATATAAAAAAAGAAAATACTCATAAATGCATATTATTACTCACAGAACCAATAAGAATCGAGTGGTCAAATCTCGTGCTATATATAGGCTCAACTGAAACTGTATAGAAAATATAAACAATTAAATATCTTATTTTAGTTTGTAATACATATAAAAATCAAATGAACATAATTTTCTTGACTAAAATCTAAGTAAATCTTTAGATTTTTCGTGCTCGAGACCTGTATTGGGCTATTGAAACCCCAAACCGACCAAATAAGCCAGGAATCGAGTCTTAAAGTCTTGAACCGCACTTCAAAAGTATAAAACTGATTTATTTAACCTATAAATTAATCATTAAAATACTAAATTAACCTGAAACCAACCATTATTTAGCCTCTAATACACTAAACCAGCCTTGCACCGACCTCTAATGTGGTGAACTAGCTTTTTATATACTAAACCAGCCATTTAACACATTGAATCGGGCATATAGCACATTGAATCAAGCATAATACGCTCTGAACGAGAGTATAAATATAGTGAACCAGGCAACATTGAACTAGTCCAAAAATAACTAAACCAGCCACTAAAGCACAAAATTGGTCTTGTTAACACTGAACCGTTCATTAGTAGTACTGCACCGGTTGGTCAAACACTGGACCAACCCCTAAGGTTCATCAACCAGTCAAATCGTGTAATGAACTGGTGTTTAAATCCCTAAATTGGCTTGTGTTTAGCCCTAAACTGGCTGTCTAGCTAGCTGGTTTATTTCTAAAATCCTATTACCAAACCTAGGCTTGACCCAGTTCTAAACCAAACCCAGAACCCAGGCTTGTCCACTAAAGCCTAATCCCAGACCAAAGGGCCAAACCAGCCTAGGCTTGGTCCTATTTAATCGCGACCTGAACCAAATGCTGCAGGCTTGACTTAGCCCAAAACATAGCCCAATCTGAGGGCCCATCTATACACAACTTGTTATCAGGAAATCGAGCCTAAACAAATCCGACTTCCAATCTACTTGTCCACCTACCCGAATCACCGATCAAGACTATTTCATGAAATTAACCTAGGGATCTTGTTCTTTGGGATTATATCAACACAGGATATGCTCATTTGGGATTACCCTTCAAGGTTTTCAAGGGTTTGATTTGATAAGATTTAGGATTTTTGAAGGAAAATTTGGGAATGAATCCAAATCCCAATTTAGGAATAATTGCTACTGGGTCCCTAAAGTTTTTTGATTTCCTTTGCTTTAAATCTTGATATTCTAATTTAACTCGATTTGGTCCCTGAACTCCTAATCTTTTTCATTTCACTCCTTGCCCCCTCTTTTTTTCCCATTTTTTAAAAGTTCTAATAATAATAATATCCCAAAATTTTTGGATAATACACTTTTTTTATACAAAAAAGAAAGAAAAGAAAAAAAAAATTAACAAATAAAAATTATAAGAATTACGTTAGCTAATAATAAATGACCAAGGGTCAGGAGGCTCATTCAAAATAGAAAGATTAGCATATCTCTATTCTTAGATTTAGTCAAAAAATCTGTATATGTATTAACTTCACGAAGAATTGGATAGATTATCACAAAATAGGATTAATGAGCAAGGTTGGCAACATCCCAATGCTTAATGTAAAAAATAGCTAAAAATAAATCAAAAATTGAACTTAAACATATTTTACTTATTATTTTTGGTTTTCAAATTTTATTATTTTATTTAATATAAGAAACTAAAAAACCAAAGAAAAATTAAAAACAATTGTTTCATTTAATTTATTAGTTTTTTTAAAAAACTATTGTTGTCACACCCTCCCTTCTTGCACTTAGCGAGGCATGACCCGGGCAACAACCAGCACCCACCGGTATTGAAAATCCGGCAGCATGCCAGCCGTTGAAACCCCTTATCTCAAAGCTTAACCTGTATCCTTGTTGACATTTTAGTAAAAATACTCCTGGAGTACTAATCTCATATGCTCTTTAGCATTTCTACATACATATGTTCATACTCGAGACCTAGCATGCCATCAAAAGTAAGTCATACTCACAATATACATAACACATGCATCCATTCCACTAGTTGCAGTTCAAAAATTTATGTACAACTCATTAAATACTAGATCTCTACTCATACAATGCTATATATGCAAAAGACAAAAATTCCCTAAGGACCTTCTGCTGGCCGCCCAACTATTTTGTAGTGTAGACACGAACTGGCTAGGTAGGTGACGGGACTCCTGATAAGATCTGAAAGTTTAGAAAATAAAAAGTGTGAGATTGAATCTCAGTGAATGGCACAAATTTAAACTTAGCAGAAACAGAGCGATTTTTCCTTACTATAACATGCATATATGTATATAAAAGCATAGCTTGAAGAATCATTCAAATAGAAACATGATTCTAACTTCCATGCCAGATTTCCATATAATCTAACATCCCAGGGAAATAATAAGAATAAGGCATCATGGCAAGTTTGTTGCAACATTCAACAATTCAATAATATGTTTTTAGAACATCAAATATGAAAATGTCAAGAATCATAAGGGTCACATTCACCACTATCTGATAGGAGTCTGATGGGGTGTGCACAGCCCATAATGTCTGAGGGCAGTAAAACATGAAAACATCAAATCATAAAAATGCCGACGCTACTACACTGTGTAACCTGAGCCGTAGGTCACCACTTTCCAGGTCAGACTACACAGTCTGTGGTGTCTGAGACCTCCCCGGGTCTAATACCATAACATCGGCTGTAGACTGCCACCTAGCCCCAGATGGCTATCTGGCATGCAAAAATGAGTGCCGAGGCACCAAAGTCATAAAATCAAGTCAAACATATTATATACACTGGAACATAGAACATAGCACTCTGTTTCTATTTTAGTATAAAACATACATGTATGGTTGAAAGCGGGTCATCTATATCATGAAGCATACATTTTAAGTTTAAAATTCTAAGTTTAAATAATGTGCCACTCACAAAGTAATAAATTCTAAGGATGACTGGTGGGATCTGTCCGGTCAGTATCAGGTTCGGCCTGGTCTCCTTCTCCTACAAGTGGAGAAGATGCAAACATAAGTAAAGTAAAATTATGATGCAATGCATACCATATGTCATAAAAGCTTAATTGCAAGATTCTTTTCTTAAGCTAAGCCTATAATTTTGCCCCTCTCTTAGGCTTTTAATCTTCCCATTTCGTGTCCTTAATGAACTCTAGCTCTCCCACAAATTTCTCCACCAAACAGAATCTTTTGTCAAAAAAAAATTTTCTGCACCTACTCAATCCCCTTTTTAATTGATTTCCATGTAGTTCTAGAGCTAAAAGAGTATTTCTACCTAACTCCTTTCTAAATTGACTTGATCTACTTTTGAAGTTACTCCTCTAACCAGCTTTAAACTCCTCCTAATCTCCCTAAAATTTCAGCCTAAACAGAGTACAGCAACAGGAAATTTGCTGTCAAAAATTCCAGCACCTTATAACTCATTGCTTGAAGTTAATTTGTTTAGATTAAGCTAGTTCTCTAGTTTTTCATTCAATCTTCTCTTCAAGTTGACTTAACCCACACTTAAGTAGCTTATTTTACTCAACTTTGAAACTCCTACAACCCCCAAAAGGCTTGCCAAACCACAATACTGTTGCAGAAATTTTTCTGCAGCATAGTTGCTGCACAATCTTACCATTTCAACACAAATTTTTAGTGATATAAGCTTAATTTCGTTGCCTTCTTTTATCTACCTTGTAAATTGCTCTTAATCATCACTTAAGCCTTTAATTTGACTTGTTCTTAAGCCCAACCAAGTCCCCAAAAGTTTAGTCTATAGCAAGATAGGTTGCTGAAATTTTCAGATTATTGTCTGCTGTACAACTCTGCAACTTGACAATCACTTTTGTATATGAAAACTATTTTCTATTCTCCCTTTTTATTCTCTTTAAGGTAGCTTAATTAACACTTAATTACTTAGAGATAAGGTTTTTCGAGCTCATTTAAGCCTCCCAATCTTGGCCTAACTTCAGGATTTCTCTGCAGTAAGTTTGCTGTCAAAATTACAGCATACTTTCACTTGACCCTCTAGGGAAATTTCCCATTCTTGAACCAAAATTTCGGTCCTCTCTCCTTCCCTCTTTAAGGTGACTTAATCCCTAGCTAAACCACATTTTCAAGCTTGTTTTTAGTCCCATTATAGACTCAAAACATTCAGGTTTAACCATGGTTTGCTGCAGAAAAATCTGCAGCATAACAGCATACCATTTTCATATACTTACTTGAATTGTGCACTTAGAGCTAAATTTCGAAATTTTTCTTTTAATCCTCCTTAAGATGACTCAATCAACACTTAATCAACTAAGAAAATGAGTTTTTAGAGCCCATTACAGCCCTCAAAATCTAAGACAAACCCAGTACATCACTGCTGGAAAAATTCCAGTTTGACAGCATAGGTACTGTTTCATTTCCTCTTCCTCAAGTAGTGTAATTGATTCAAATTGTGTCAATCACTAATCCCCTTCCTAAGGTGGCCAATTATACACTTAATACACATTCCTAACTTGGTTTTCCTTAATTAAATCTTCCATAAATTTCGGCCCCAAGCAAGTCTCATTGCAGAAATTTCTGCAGATACTCTGTTTTCTTTCAGCTGAGATTCCAGCTTCCATTTCTCATTATTTTGCCAAACACTCCCTCCATTCTAACTACAACTTTACTCCCCTCTTCTTCCCTAATCCCTAACAACATTTACAGCAGTTTAGATCACAAATAAACCATTAAGTTGCAGAAAATTTACAGCAATACAGATTTCATTCAAAAACTCCTCAAAGCAAGCAACAATTTCTTGTATCTCCTCCTCCTATCATGTTTAGTTTTCTACAGCATGCAACCCCACGAAATTTCCAGTTCTCCACTCAAAACTCCAGCCATGAAAAGGAAAATCTAGATGATGAAAACCTAATCAAGCAAGAAATGCAAATAAATTAAAAGATTTCCCAAAAGAATCACTTACCTTCAATCCTCTTCTCACGCCCTTGCTCCCTCAAAACCCTTTTCTTCTATTCTCTCTCTAAGTTGCTCGGCTGGACTGGGTTGTTCAACTTAATTTCAAGTGGTTGTCTAAAGATATAAGGCATATTTAGGAGTATTTGCAAAGAAGCCCCTCACTTGTCTATTGTTTTCAATTTCTCCCTTTATCATTTAATTTTTGCACCTATACCCCTCTTGATTTAGAAATTTAATCTTACAATTAACTCACTAATTAACTTCTTAATCCTCTAATTTGAGATGTCCTCAAGGATTCCCAATTACTAAAATTTATCTCCTTAAATTCTTATCTCAATCCCTTAAAGTTCTCAAATTTTTGAATGCTTCTAAACTTAAATTTACAAATTCCAGATTTTTTCTTTTTCATTTGATATGCTAGGTGAACTTGAATAAATAAATGCTAACTTAATTATTTGCATAACCATGTAAGGGTAATCTATTATTATTATTATTATTATTTTTCCTCTCTTTTTTTTTTTTTTTTTCTTTCCATACAACTTCTAAGAATATTTATTTTCAAGCTTGGCACACTATATGACCATGTGTAATGCATGTATGCAAGATATATGAACACTACAGTTATCCTTGTCCCAACTTGGTCGGGGACATGACAATTGTATATATTTTTATATTGTGTGTTAAAACATTCAAGTGTGCATTATGTAAAAAATAAAAAATATTTATTTTTATACCCCTGTGTCACTTTAAATTATTACGTTATCAAATATTAAAAAAGCTAAGTATCACAAAAAAAAAAAAAAAAACTATTTATGAAATGATAAAAAATCTAGACGTCTTGTCCACTAAAGCGTGGGGTTGGGGGAAAGGCAATATCATCTACTTCGCAACGGACTAATTTGTGAAATCACTATCGAATGTTATTCAATTGCTGAAAAAATATTGTATGAAAGATTAAATACAATACAAATAGATATTTTTAAACAAATTCTCTTTTCTTAAAATATGTTTAAAAAAAACATAAAAATTGAAATAACCTTAATAGATAATAAAATAATATTCTCAAAAATCTAAACTTTTTTTATATTATTTTAAAACATTCTATATAATATAATTTTTACACTAAATCAAATAAAAAATAAATAAATCTAAAAAACAACCCTTTTTATATCACGAAAACATCACAAATTTGGAACACGAAGGAGAGTCCTCTGTGGGTCATTTTTTAAAATTGAAACAAGACCTTCCATTTTGTTCGTGTCTTCAACTGGTAATGGGGAGAGGCTAGGTCCATTAGGCCTGCTTTTACTTGCATCATTTCATGTGGAAGGGAGGGCCATGTTTCCGAGTGGGCCTCCGTGTGGGCTCATCTGTCCTTCTTCGATTCCTCCCCCAGAAGGGTTGATCAGATCAGATACAAACAATTGCCTCGTCTCTAAACCAATATTGTCTTTCCACACCTCCCACCAGATCAAAGCAACTTCGTGGTTAGCTTGTCCCATCTCGTCGTATATGGTATGCGTGTTATATATAAATTTTATCTAATTCTTTTTTTTTTAAAGTCGATGAAATTTAACTGTTATTATAGTCACCTAAAAAATAAATTTTACTAATGTCAAATTTGTCTCGGATCATATCTATCAATCCATGTGCATATTCCATTACTTAAATATAAAATTTGGTATTTTTTCGATTTAAACAGTAAATTGAATAATGTAAATATTGATATAATCTAGACTCAATTTTAATAAAAAATAATAAATATTAATAATCTTATTTTGGTATATTAATTACCACCCGATTCTTTACTGTAAGATTTTGTGGATTTGAGCTTGTAGATGTAACAAGTCGACTTTGGATTGGTCCACAGGAGACATGATCCATTGACACCCTGTTTGTCATTTCTGTGTGGAGATTGAGATGGAAGGCAAGTGACAATGATTAAAGCGCGTGAAGGAAATTATTGAAGCTGAGATCCATCCTCATTCTTGAGGAAAATAGATCTTATTTAAAAATTGAGGAATCAAAATAATTTTAAAAAATTAATTATCAAGAGTTGGAAGGTTTTATATGGTTCTAGAAAACAATTGAGAAACTTGTATTAAATTAACCTTCTATATTCACTCATGATCCCCGTGAAGATAGCCCCACGTCTAGAACATTTACAAATTCTAAAGAGGAAATGGGAGATTTTACTTATATTTGATATTAAAAATTAACTTAGTGATCGGTTATTTTAATATTTGTTATATTAATATAAATATTAATTTTATATATTCACTTAATAAATGTTAGCGTCGACTTAAGGGTCAAATTAGGTTTTTATCCTTTTTATTTTTATTGTTTAAAAAAATCATTAACGGAAGAGAGAATGATGTATTTTATGAGATAAATTTAACAAATTAGTGTTAAGTACAATTAATTTTAATCAAATTTAAGTATAAGTTTAAATTTAAATTTATGTGAGTTAACTCCAACATATTGTATTGAGCTCATTCTGTTCATACTTGAGATTAGGTTCAATTAAAATTAAGGTAAAACATTTTAATAAATTAACTTAATAAAATTGAAATCAACTTAATTTACTTATTTAGAAAGTTGAGGTACAAAAACCCTTGTTGAAATGACACTCCATGTGCTGGCAAAGGAAGGAATTCACTCTTCAGGGTTCTTAATTTTAATTGTTGCAACCCAACGCTTCATCACATTGTTATAATAGCAATTATGGTAACTTTACCTTTTGGCTTTTGCTATGGTTAGGTGGTCGCTAGAAAAAAAAAAAAAGGAAAAGCTATTTCACGAAATAGAATTATTGTATTCTATAATTTGGCTTGGGATGCCCCTGCCACCCGTGCATGCCATTAGGCACCCTTGACTTTGCCACCAACAAACCTTGGCTAGCTAAGACTTTGTCTTGAGAGGCCCCCCGGCCACCCATAGGCATGCCACTGGCCACTTTGTGGCAAGGACTTGGCAAGCCACCGGCCAACTTGGCAAGCCACCTGCCAACCTTGGCTAGCCATGGTTTTGCCTTGGGAGGCCCCGGGCACCCATGGCATGCCACCGGCCACCGTGGCAAGGCCTTGGCATGCCACCAGTCCAACCTTGGCTATCCATGGCTTGCCTTTGGAGGCCCCTGGGGCGACGTGTTGCGATACGCCCAGGCAATTTGTGTGAACAACTTCGCGGGTCATCCACTATTTGAACAAATCTACTATATCTTCTTGTTTTGATTTAATGTACTACTATCTATACATCTAAAGTTGTATGAATTAATTCCTTTTCTTTTTTAAAACTCTTTTAAATTCGTCAAGTCTAATTTACAAATGGCCAAGTAAATCCCCTTTCCAAGAACAGTATTAAAGCTAGATATAGCTTTGGCAATAGTTTGATAATTCAAAAGTATCTGAAATAGCATATGATATTGATATTAAATTGATTTTTTTATCTAACTGTGCTTATATATTTATTGTTGTTTGATTGTATTTAAATTTATATATGAATTTCTTTTAAAAAAACTCACTAAAGTCTTGAGTTTGAAGATCGGGAATACCTTGTCACCAGACGAAAAGATTTTTCAAGCATTTCGAGGCTCAGTTTAACAGATCACTAACAAAGGACACACAAAGTAAAAGATAATATATGCTTTTCTTTCTTAGATGATAAAAACTAGATTTGGAGCTGTAGTTTTCTACCAAATATACAAATGAAAATAACCACAACTTTGACTCACGCACATTTTTATAAGTCGATAAATTATTCATAAAAATGAAGTTAAGGATACGTAGAGTAAATAATTAAAAAGCAAAAATGCATATTTGAACAAATTAGAACTTTTACAACTAGCATTACATTGTTTGTTATGTAGCTAGTTATATATTAATTCATCAAAATTTTTTTAAACTTGTCAAGTCTTGATTTAGAAATGGTAAGTGAACCCCCTCTCCCGGAATTGGTATCAGAGCTAGACAATGACTTTGTCAATAATCTGATAATTTTAGAGTACTCGAATAGCATATGATATTAATATTAATTGATTTGTTATCTTTCTCTCATTTTATATTTAATGTTGCTTTATTTGAATTTAAATTTACTTGTGAATTATTTTTAAAAAACTCATTAAAGTCCTAAGTTTGAAGATCGTGAATACCTTTGCCACCAACGAAAAGAGATTTTTCAAGGATCTCGTGCTCAGGTTTAACAAGATCACCAACAAAGGACACACAAAGTGTAAAATAATTATATGCATCTTCTTTCTCATATGATGAAAACTAGATTTAGAGATTTAGTTTTCAACCAAATACATGAGGACTATATTATATATATATAAATGCATAAATTAAAAATTTTATATTTATATCTATAAGTTTTTCTTTATTGCTTGACTATATATATTTTATTTATGTTCTTTTTTATATTTATATTTTTTAAACTAATTTTTCCATAAAAAAATGTTCATTAATATAAGTTCAAGTTTTTTAATACAGTTTAAGTATATTTGCTATATAGTATGTAACTGTGGTGATTAGTTAATAAAAAAAGGTTGAAGAAAATTTTTGAATATCCAATTTTGGGGAAAATTGCTAGATTTGTTGTAAAAAATTGATCTAATTCATTTTATTTGTACAAATTATAGATTGTAATTTGAAATTAAACTAAATCATTGAGCATTATTTAATTTAATTTTAAAAAATTAGAAATTATGAAATATAATTTGTTTATATTTACTCTCAAAGTACGTCAAACTTGGGTATAATCACTCCCATATTTCTCTTTTTGGCCCAAATATTGAAGTATCCATTTTTTTATAATTTATATTATAAAAGTTATGGACAAATTTCACTGCTAATCACTTAAATTTAAATTAAGTATTATACTAAATTCTTAAGTTGAAAAATATAATATTGGCATTCTTGAAGTTTAATAAATGTTTTAATATAATCATTTCGGCAAATTTTTGGCCATTTTCTATATACTTAGTGAGGATAAATTTGTCACAAAAAAAATTGTCAAAATTTTATAATTTTTTAATTATACGAGCAATTTCATAATTTAATAAAGAGAATTATAGTTAAGAAAATATTAGTTATCAAGTACTTAGGTAATTATCATATGCTGGCCACAATTTCTGGCATT